>JAZGTK010006859.1:0-20178 GCA_036877625.1 Ambastaia sidthimunki | reverse complement strand
AATAAAAACGACCGGTGGAAAACGTAACTAATAAACTCATGCATATCGTACTTACAGTCTTTAGTGTTGCAAAAAAGTAAACGTATCTATCTGCGTGACGTCATTCACTGAACCGGAAGCTGTTCGTTCTAATCGCGGCTGTATGTATGTGTGTGTTGACTGTGGGCTCGGCGATACATTGACAGCTGAATGATACAATGTAACAGCGACGCGCGGAAATGAAATAATCTATTACCGCATGCACACACACGAACATATATAAACATTCTATAGATCAGTTACTTTTGATTATTTGTTATTTTGATGAGGGGCGGACAGGCGGGGTACAAACAGCGCCAATCGGTGATTTAACTGTATTGAATTTAAATGGCTTTACGTGAGCATTTCAAGCTCCTCCGCATACTGGAATGATTTTACAGCGGGTCGCATTCTGTGTGTGATCCCCATCATCCGCAGCTGTTACGCCCCATCATCCGTCGGGTGGGCTCCGTCGATCAGTGGGTGGATATTTATCATCATTATCTCCAGACATCAGGAATCATGGGGAACAGCACCTCATGCTGCGTGTCGTCCAGCCCGAAGCTCCGGAGAAACGCACACTCAAGGCTGGAGCCATACCGGCCCGAACCGGAGCTCAGTCGAGAGGATACGGGCTGCAACCTCCAGCACATTAGCGACAGGGAGAACATAGACGGTGGGTATGCTGCTCCAGCGTCAGTGTGAAAATAAGAGCTGATCTATTGATTTAGTTTCGTTCTCGGGTCAGTGTTTGCAGAATAACGGGTCAAGGGAGTGGAAATCCACGTAATGATGCTAAAAAGTAACAAAAAGTGTGGTGGTATAATTTTGTGTACCTAATACCATGGTAATGCCAATCTCTTGGTATGATGTTACTTCTTTGAAGTTCTATATACTAGCATGTTAAAACTTTGGTATAGACAAAGTACCTTTGTGTATGTTACCAGGGTAATGGCATATTTGGATGTGGATGTACAATTTAAATACTGTACTGGTATGTGGTTATTAGTCAGTAAGATGGTTTATGTTGTCAGTACTATGTTATATCTCAAAGTACCGTAATATTACCACTGATACACCAGTTATTAATACAACTATAAAAGTCGGGGATCTTTGTGCCACAACATTATTGAGAAAATACTCGGTCTACTTTGAGTAGATTCTATGTGAATATATTATACATATATTGACAGTGTATATACTGTAGTAAGTGTACTATAGTACTGTAGTAGTTACTATGGTGATAACCAGCAAAGTACCAAAAAATATCAGGGCATTACTGTGTTGTGGCTTGGTCATGGGTCTTGGCAGTATCATGGAATTTTTACCTTGGATTACCCAAAAAGTATTATGGTACTTGGTGGGCTTTCCTATGACTGCTCAGGCACACTAAACATGTTCTAAATTCACTTAAATTGAAATACACTTTTGAAGATGGCTGACACGTTTAATTGTCCCTAAAGAAACATACCATACTTAAGTCCAAAAAAATTTATTGCACGTTCCCATGATGCATTGCATGTTGACAACGTCTGGCTTATCATCACAGCTAGCCCACCCTTCATAGTTTAGTGTTTCAGGAGATAAGAGGGGTTTGCTGGGTAAAGATATTCTTCTGAGTACAGTGTTGCTGTGTGCCAGTCTCCTGAGATGGGAAGAGAAGTGATGTGATTAACACAGCCTATTGTGAATCAGACAGCTGCTGTGTGAATCAGCTTTATCCCAAAGAATGAATCTGTTCTCCCTCATTGTTAAAAAGCTGCTTCATTGTTACTGTAATAGTTTTTACCGTAATGTTGTGACATTGTTTGGTCTTTGTATTATATTAATATAGGATAATTATATAATAATTTTACAGTACGATAATACTATGCTTACACTTAGCCTAACGTATGATGTCTCTTTGCTGCACATAGTGCCTTTTTAAATAGTGTTTATATTTGGTGAGGTGAGCTGGTTAAGCACTTAGTCTCATGTAGCTTGCTCTTAACCTCAGATGACACGCCCACAGACCAAATCGTCTGATGCACGTTGCACACAAAAGCGGAAGGTTTAGGTTACAATGACCCTTTCCAGTCTGCATACAAGAATGAGGGGTTGACTGCAATTTTCACGTGTGTTTTTGTCGCATGTGTTAATCCAAAGCGATTCAGATTGCATTCACTTTGTACTCTCCCTGGGAATCGAACCCATTACATTAGTGTTGTCAGCAGTGATATCTATTCCTTTGAGCTTTAGGAAAGCTGAGTTTTGCGTTTTCTGTTATATGGTTATCTGAAGTTCTGTTTCCTTTTTCTAGTGGTGTTGTAGTTGACTAGAACCATAAACTATTGCTGTGGACACTCAGCTATAGCCATCAGATTATGGTTTTCACCTTTCCACAGGTTGTCATCAGGCCATTTGTTTATCTGATTCCCTATGTCTTCTGCTCTGTGGAGGCTCCAGCAATACAGTGTGACTGTAACATGATTGAGAGTGCAGTACAGTAAGCCATTTGTTTGTAAGGGTGTGTGCGCAGACGCATACGCATTGCCTCTGGGTTGTGTTTATAGCTGTGACTCTCCATACAAATGTGTGACTTGTGTGAAGTCAGCCATTGTGTGAAGTCAGCCATTACATCTTCTGCCTGCAGACCCTGAAACATCTTTCTAGAAAACTCCACATTTAATTTCAATTCATAGTCCTGAAGTTTGCCTGAAGAACATAGTATCGCCTTACTCCTGAGGTTCTTCTACACCAATATCTTTCTACACCTGGAGTTCTCCACCTGTTATTATCTCTTAATCCTGGAGTTCTCCTCATGTTAGGATCTGCTTACTCCTGAAGTTGTCCTTCCATCGTTCTAGACTTCTTTTGTAGTATGTTAACACGTACCTCAACATTAACACAGAGGCCCACTTTTCACTTCTTACTGCTGCCAGATAATGTATATCAAAAGCAAAATCTTTAAAAATACACCAACAGGAAAATATAAGAAGAATTTCTTTTTTTTAAATTCAAGTATCATATCATGTCACATCAAAGAGCTCAAAACAAGGCTAATTTTAGCCAACATTCAGGCCTCATATTTGCACTGGCAGACATGATAGGTAGATTTGTGTTAATTCCTGCTCTTGCAACAGAGTTCAGGTCTGGCGATTAGTTGTGCTTTAAAATCCTCCTGGATTAGCACAGACTGGGATGTACCGTACATACAGTAGATAAGTCAGTGAGCTTCTTTAGTTGAGTGAAACAGGCTGTGGAGATAAATATATTGTTCTTTTTAGGTTTCAAAAAAGAATGTTTGGACACTGCTTCAGATATGAGTTATATTAAAGTGCTGATTTACTTTTGTGGTGCTTTTTTAATGGTCCACATTGACCAGTTTGTTAAACATTTCCTCATTAGTGCTTCTTTTTTCTAGATTTTGCTGTTTGGTGTAGGGCTGGGCAAAAGAGGTTTAAAAAAGTCAAGGCATTTCTTTTTAATAAAACACTGTTTTCACTGAATGAACACAATGAATTTTTGATATGCACCACTGTGCACCACATATCTGGGTGATGACACAGGAATTTTTAAATCAGCATTTTGAACCAATTCATTGATAGATTGCTCAAAAAATAATTTACTTCAATAAATTGACCTTCCCAACTTCATCAGAATGTTTGCCACAAAGTTTATTTCATAGATCAGGTAGCGTAAAAGCAAAGCACAGCCCTACTTTGTTCTATATCCCAAACAAAATGCTACAGAACGTGTCAACATCTTCTCCGGAATGAATCCAGTGTCATTTTCTGTTGTACAGTTATATAAATGTTTGAATGGCAGTAGTGTTATGGACAGCTCATACAGTGGAGATAGAAATACAGTGAAGGACATTCTGAGTATGAAAAAGATTAAGGGTGAAGCTGAAAGGCTCTTTGGTGTTTGAATGTGGAAGAATGCTGATCAACGCTGCTGACTCCTTCAGTTGGCAGCAAATCTCAGCTGAAATTAAAGTGCATCGTTTTATGGGCCAGCTTTAAAAATGCTCTCAAATCGTCCTTAATCACTGTCAGTCTCAGTCATGAGTGATACAGCTTCCACTTGACATTTGGCTGGTCTTTCAGTGATTTTCTTATTGTGATTTTTGGTCTCCAAAGGAAATGACATACAGGAAGTGCTTGGTTTACCCTCCTCTCCTGTGTCCGTGTGCTACATTTTGTGTAGACTATAAATGTGCAATTTTCTTTTTAAAACTTTACAAGTTTATATTGCCAAAAAAATGGTGTACATATATTGTATTAATTCTTGCTATTCCAACATAGCTTAAGTAATTAGTTATATATTGTATATTGTAAATATTCTATATATCACCCACTCCTACTTCCCTCATGGTCTTGGTTGGCTCTGTATCTTTCTTCTGGTCTGTCCTCACAGTTCATTGTCTTTGTCTTTGGCAGTTAGCTAACATAACTCTTTAAGGCAGATCTTTAAACACCTTTTACAGATTCACTCCTCTGCTGACCCTGTTTTTACCACCTACTCTTCTGTGATTGAATCACAATGTTTCCTTGCCCTCAATATTACATTTCATGTGTTGTTATATTACAACTCTGCTATGACTCCACTCTCTGCAGGAGAGCATCCAAAACCGATTTACTACCACTTAGAAGACATCAAAGACAGGCTCGACTGTTTTCTCAATGGAGGTATCTGAGGTGGCCTTTGTAAATCGCTGTTATATGAATATATTCAGCGCTTAAGTGTTGTAGCCCTGGAAACCTCTCAGAACTCCAGAAAGGTGCTCTGAAAGCTGTAATGAATTGCTGAATATATATTAGCTTGTCAGAGTAATCCTTCCCTGCTGATTTGTGTAATGTTCTTAAAATGAGTGGAAAATGCATAAACAGTTTAATACTGTGAGAAGCTCACTGGGATTATTATTTTGTAGATGTTAATTCCCTCCATGTCATTAAAACTTTCTATGTATGTCTGTTTGGTGAAACTAACAGTTAAACTGCTTTCATATTTTTTGCTTAGATAAACCAAATAAATCGCAAGTAATACGTCTATTTTAACAATCAGCATTGTTGGGGACTATTGGCAGATGTATTGGCGGATCTTAATAATGCAATAAATTTCCTATTTCCCCTCTGAACAGGAAGTGGAATTCTAGTGTGCCAGGTACCAAAGTTGGCTGTGACACATTAGAATCGAGAAAGAAACAATGTCACTATATGTCACATATATGTTGTATAACTTGTATTTACCCTGCAATCATGAACATACATAAACGTAACAGAAATTAAATTACATTATGACAGTAGATATTAGCCAGTACTTTGCGCAATGGTAACGTCATTACAGTGGTATACAAGTAAAAAAACTGTAATTAGTTAATTACTGTTCATTTAAAAAACTAGTTAAAAACTGTTCATTTATTGCTACTTTTCTTTATATCTAAGGTTTAGGGTTTGTTAGTGTAACTTTTTCCCACAGTTTGCCAGAGACGTAACTCAACATCTAGTTTTTTAGAAAATCAGTCAAACCTGTCTTAATGACAAAATAAAGTTTGTAATCATTCACGTTTAACCACAATGTTCTTAAACACGAGGAACTCAACTGGCTAGTTTTCCATGAGGTCAAATAAAAGAAATCTGGGAAAAAGATTAAAAGTGAACTTACAGGAAACACATAAAACTCCAGTAGTTGAAAGGGATTGTGGGAATGAATGGGAGTCGTAAAAGCAGCAGTCACTGAAGGATGGAACCCTGAGGCACTGGACGGCTCTGTTTAAAGACTCGTCATCGTACAAGATTTTCAAAAGATCAGTTTTGCAAGGGCATGCTGTAAACCAGCTGTGGATACATCAGTGAGGATGATGAGGGTGGCTTTCATTTCATTCAGCATAGGTGAGCTGATGTGGCTCAAATGAATATTTCTCTCCTCTACAGTGTGAGTTGCCGCTGAATCTTGTGTCAACTTTTTAAACTAAATTCAGTAACAACAACAAATTTAAGTGCATTTGTTGTGCATAATTTCAGTGTGCAGTGAGCTAACATATATACTGAATATCACTATGTTATTGACTGTTAAGGGTAGGATTTCGAGTGAAACAATCCCCCATAATTCACTGCGCATCAGTTTACAGCAAGTGTAAAGCCAGATCACAGAATCATATAATTGGGTGTTGAAAGTTTTTTTTTTTTTAGCAGGGCTGAGGTGAAAGACAGACTGCAGCCCCCCTAAATATGGTGATGTATTGCCTGTGTGCAGTGTTTTTTTAAAGGGTAATAGAGCACAAGACGAGGCTACAGGCTCACTTGGACCTTCTTTGAAAGTCTAGACATCTGACAGTAACAGTTAATCAGACATTTAGAAGTGTTTGATCCTTTGTGTGAAGCCTGGTGGTCAGAACTGAAACTCAGATCAGTTGTCAGGTGAGGCTACATCACTCCATCTTTTCGGGTAGTAAAGAATACTCTGCTACAGATGCATCATACCATTGAGAAAATAAAGCTAAACCACAGGAGGCATAGTGTTCCAGTGATTTTACAACAACATTAAATACTACGAAGGGTGTAGCTTTCTTTTTTTCTGATTCTAGAGACCATATTATGGATAAAAACACACAAAAAAGCTCAAGATGAGTGATTTTGCTGTGTATTTGACTGTAACATTTAAATGCAAGTGATAGCAGACATTGATCAAACCCACAGAATTAATTGCTTGATAATAATCACACTAAAAACACAACTTGTGTTTACTTAGAATCGAACCCACAACCTTATCGGTGCTGACACCATGCTCTTCCGGTTGAGTTACATAATATATAAGCTATTTTACAATCGATCTGGACGTCACATTTCTGTCAGAACTATCAGCTTTGCTGCATTTTTATTTCAGTACATCAGCCCGGCAGCCACTGCAACATTTGTCATCCTCTCCAGAGAGACTGATTCAGTGTGTTAGACAAGTGGCCTGGTGCTGAGGGCCAAATCAATCGGAAATGAATCAGAATCAAGCTGTTTGTATGCATAATCATTATACTAATTGAGTCCACTTGAAAATACAAATGTTATTTAACCAAATACACACGCTAGAAATGTTTCTCTTGGTTTTGTAAAGCCGGAAGACCATTATAATGAGCCAGTCATTATAATGAGTAATTTCTTATTGGTGTGCCATATTTTCAAACATTTTTGTGTAATTTGCAGACAGTTTGAGTGTGAAAGGCTATCATCATCTCAATGATGTTCATGTAGCTCAGTTGGTAGAGCATTGCATTAACAGTACAGAGGTTGTCGGTTTGATTCCCAGGAAACACATATATACACACATACACTATATAGCTTCTTGCACATGTATATTTTATAGCTTGAATGCACTGTAAGTCGCTTTGGATAAAAGCATAAATAAAATATAGACTCATGGATGATAGAATATTTTCTTTGCTGTATGTTGTTGTTATAAAGTTTTAAAATGTTCACATTTAATCACACAGTCCAAGATTATGTAATATATTGTACACAAGTTTTTAGGCCTCATTGGGAACAAATTGTATGTAGATGCCTGACAGTATGTTTCATAGTGTGATTTACTGTGCTGAATGTCAAGCGAGTTGTTTTAACAGGAGAAGTTCACTAAAAAAATAACAATTCTTATAAATCATTCAGTCGCCCTCACATTGTTTCAAGTCTGCATGATTTTAGAAAACAAAAGGAGGTATTGCACAGAATATCCACGTTGCTTTTTAATTAACAATGAAGTCATACACATACCAGAGCCAGTAGAGCATGAAATAGCCCTATAAATGCACTATAAAAATATAATAATAGTTCTCCATGGACAATACAATAGCTTTGTGTAAGAAACTGACCAAAAGTTCTTTCCACTGCAACTCTCAAAACTCATTTGTGCATGTGCATATTCATGACCATGACTGGTCATGACAAGTCTAACAAGATATGTGGTCATGCGGTTTTGTGTTTACGTGTGCATGTGCACAAATGATATTTGACACTTTGATAAAGAAAATTTACAGTAAATAATGACTTTGTCACACAAAGCTACTGTATAGTAGAAGATTTTAAAGCATGGGACACATTTGTTGTAAAAATAAAGATGCTCTCTGACTTCCTGTGTACTGTAGAAGAAGAACATGAGGGTGTGTAAATAGTGACAGAATTTTCATCTTTTGGTGAACTATTCCTTTAGTGCAGAGTTTGTGTATGGGTGTCAATGTGAGCGTCTAGGTTTTGTTTGGGGAATAAAAAGCTGGGTGGCTGTATCGAATGCTCGACGGGCAAGTCTGTGGGGGCCATTGTTTGACGGGTGTAGGAGTCATAGCCCAGCCTCAACAATGTGCATAAATATCACACAGCCTTTTCATTAAACCACAGAGACAACGACCAGCTGGTGAAATCCCCCCTGCTTCTGAGTTGAGCTCTTTTTGCCTGTCTGGCTTCTCTTCCCTTGAGTATTCTCTCACTCTCTATTTCTCTCTCTCTCTCTTTCCCTCTCTGTTTCTGTTTTTCTCTAACATCGCTACAATAATGTGTCTGTCCTTCTCCTTTAACAATGCTATGGAAACGCATCCTGGCCGTTTGAGCATCTTGGGGGGCGGAGCCTGTGTTCTAGTAATTATGCATCCCACTTTGGGGTGATGCTAATCAGGAGCATGCCCAGATCTTTCTCCTCAAAGCTTTTGCATCTATATTTGTTCTTATGGTTGAATGCATTAGGTGACTGTAAGACTAAAATTCTCAGACAGTGTGTGCACACAATGGTTATACGTCAAGTACTGAAATTTTAGTAAAAATGTGAAGGGGTACAGAACAGAAAGCTGCTGCTGTGAGAATGTCTTGTTTTAGTTGCAGATAAATTATTTTTTTTATTTGGATCTGTGGCACATTCAAAACAATATTTAAAACAATATTCTTTAATGACTTGTGAATTTAGGCAGCCGAGTAGCCCAGGAAGCTGTTCTGTGTTGTGGTGTGAAAGATGACACATGATAAAGAGGCCTTATGAATATGCTGTGAGGGGCGTGGATTCTAAGCATGTTTACCGCACCTCTGATGACCTGAATTAAAAGCTCTTCAATATGAACGAGGCTATTTTTGGTCCATCAGTGCTTAATGAGAGCAGTTTCATTTCCTGTGTTGATGCATTTGTTGTTAAAACAGGAAGCTGGAACTGAAACTTTCTTAGCTAATTAAACTGTAAAATTAAGAAAAAAAATTCAAATAAACAGTCAGTAATAAATAAGAAACAACACATTAAATAGATATTGAAGGTATCTAGTAATGTCCGTTTTAGTGTACATTACTCAGAAACTCAAGTAGGAATATTTGGAACTTTTTGTATGTTTTATTTAAATTTTTAAGGTGTGCTTTGATCAGGTCTTTGTAACTGCATCTAATTGTATAGGCATGTTGTTGTTGTTGTCTTGAGTGGAGTGTGTGGATTGGACTTAGCATCTAAGACATTCTGCATATGGCTGTAGTCTTGTGATGCAGGGAATAAATGTCAGGAAAAGCGTGTGGTGCTGACACAGATGGCATCACAGTCAGACCTCCTTCCTTCACAGTGAGAGACACACACACACACACACACTGCAGCAGGAAACCATTCCTGAAGTAACTGTATAAAAGATTTACTCAAGAAATGGTTACTGTTAGCTAACACTTCCCCTGGCAAAGTTTGTAGTTCTCCCAGGATGATGTTTGTAAGATGCCTGACATCATAAATAGTGTCAGTTGATTGTGTCATGGAATGCTTGTTGTTTTCCAGTCTTTATAAAGGATGGATGGGTTTGAAAGGATGAACAATGTAAACTCTAGGTTTGTGGTGCTTTTGAAACATGCGACATTGGCTTAACCAATGATATAAGTTTGAGGCGGGACCGTCTCTTTAACTGACTAATGGAAGATATAAGTAGTGCTAAACAAATTTTTAAACAAGCAATTTTTATTATTTTTTTTCTTGTCGCTAGTCACATTCACTCTTTAATTTAGACATTGTTCAGATAAATCATGCAAATTTAAAAAATTGGAAACTTATTGTACAATAACTGATTAGCAAAATAGTCACAAATTTATTTTGTCACACTTTTTAAATATACCAAGACCTAGGTTAACTGTAAATAAAGTAACTTTATAATGACTTAAAAGTCTTTGAATGTCTTGTTTTTTTCCAGAAAGTCTTTTGTACAGCTTCCTTTTTGTTTGTGTTGCTTTTGTCAAAGCAATTACTGAAACAGAAGTTAGTGTAGCGTTAAACTTTCTGCTCCCTTTAGACAAAGATAAAAAAAACTCTAATTACACAAAAAAAAAGAATGTGTCTTACCATCTATCCTAACTCTCCCTCGCACACAAACACACTCAGCATATGTGTAAAGCTTCATTGAGCTTGTGTTGTGATCTGGGCACCTGTTAACGCTTCGCCACTGCACAGATACTGATCTGGGCTCTGATGACCTCAGCAGGTGCTGCTGGTCTGTTTGCTGCCCAAACATTAACAACTCACAGCTGCCACACTGCAGTGGCTCTTTCCATCACAGGGTTTTAAACACTCAGGCAAAGCTGTCTAATATGAGCCCTGCAGATTTAGGTGTGCTGTTTTTTGCTTAGCAGTTTTTGCAGGCTGCAACCCGTGAGATTGTATTGATTTCTGTTCTTTGATTGCTCAGTTACCTTGGAGCTAAATTTAGCTGAGAACAATCTACATTTAGAATGGCTGTCATATATTTGCAGTATCTGGTAAAAAAAGAACATTTTTGAGCAAAAGATATTTAAGTTTCTTTTTTAATTGCAAAGTTGCTGGTGTTGTCATTCACTGGGCTCCCTGTCAATCAGTATTTTTGCCATTTCACAATTTTCTCTGTCAATTTCAAGGTATGGTGATGTCATTAGCTGAAGATTTTGAGATGAGCTAGGAAAGTCTTCAGGACAAACTTTCAATGGTGTTCCCACAGGACAAGCATATTGATAAAATATGTAATTTGAATGCAGTGTAAGCTGCCTTGGATAAAGTGTCTGCCAATTGCGTGTATGTCTGCCAGATGCATAAATTTGGGTTTGACAAAGACTTTCCTTTGAAGGTTTGAAGGTTGGACATTTTGAGGAGAGTTTTGAGGTTTTAGAGGATATAGTCATTGCTAGGACATTGGTAGGGTGTTTTGGCTGGTTGCTAGGGCCTTGCTAAGCATTTAAGAATGTTATTTCTGGTTACTAGATAGATAGAACATGATGGCACAGATTTTGTAGATGTTGTTTAAAGGTTCATAAAGGGGGTAAAAGTGGTATAAAGATAATTAGGTTTTGTAAATAGCCTGTAAATATTTATTTGTAAATGTTTTTTGTAAAAAAAAATTGCTGGTTTTGTAAAATTTTTTTCAAATGAAATTTGCCATTAATGATCAGAATGTGTTTATTTCTTCTATGAAGTCGATAGAAACAAATAAAATGTGATTTGAATAATCTGGTTTTTGATTCCCAACCTACAAGTCAGTGTACTTTATATTTAGTGTGAAGTGCTTGGAGCTTATGTTTAGCTTATATTATTGGTAAGTTGTGTCGTTTATGTGTTTTCACACAGACAGTTTGTTGCTCTTGAGTCCATAGAGTCTGTGATGCTGGCCAAACTCTTAGGTGAGAGAGAGAAACTGTGCTGTCCTTTATCTGCCGTTTCCATGGTGCTGCTGCCCGGGTGACAGTGGAGGACGCGACAAGACAGAACAAAGTATTAACACAGGCTAATTACTGCTTATTTCAGCCTCACCTCCCCCTCTTTCTTTCAAACACACACGTTTTTTTATCTGTCTAAATGGGGACATTCTGTAGACTTCTATGGTTTGTATACACAGCTAGTTATAAACAATATAACTTTAACACTGTAACCCTAACACAAAGCTTTATGAATTTTTACAGATTTTCCCCAATATATGGTTAACTAGAACCCAAGACCCCCCCCACCCCCCCAAACCCTGCTGTTTCATCATCCATCTGTATACATAGTCTCTCAATGTGCGCATATTAACTTGATTTGGTAGTAGTTTTCATGCATTTCATCTCAATTTAATGTCATTTCAAAAGAATCATAACAATCTTAGCTTTGTAGTTGTTTCAGCTTTGTAGTTGTTGGCTTTGTAGTAGATGTAGTAGACCTTTTGTTGGCGATTCTTGTCTTAGTTTATGCATATTTATGCATGCTGGGTGAATCTACTTGAATCTGTCATTTGTTTCCATGACACTCTTTTCTGTCAGGCATTATAGTGTTGGAAACACAACTGACTTTTTTTCCAGCTAATGGCTGCAGCACAGCAGTGCAATCACAATGCAAGTCTGTGATTTATTTAACCTTTACTTTGGAAAGCACTACAGGAGATGAGGAGGGTGTTGACCATTCAAGAGGGAAACCGAGAACAAATTATCATCCACTTGTGTCTGTGTGCAAGTGTGTTCATTTACATTAAAGGAGTTTTTCTTCCAAAAAAAACAATTCTGTCATGTACTTACCCTCATATACTGTAGTTCAAAGCACATATTAGTTTCTTCTGTGGAAAACAAACAAGATTCAGAGCAGAATGTCCAAGCTTAATGTAGAGGCCATAAAACCATTAAAACGAGTTTAAAGAGCTTCACGTTTTTCAGTGACAATAGACTTAGTTTTCCATCTGTTCTTCACAAAAAGATATTTCACCACTTTTATCATCATTTTGCAAAGCATCTTTTTTCGTGTTTCATGGAAGCAAGAAATGATATGAATTTGGAACGTGAGGGGATATTAATCCTTTAATGATTAATCTCACTATTAAAACACTTTCAAATGCTGCCATCATAAAAAAAATTGATTTTAAAAAAGTAAGTCTGTCACTAGAAAATATAATAAAAATTGCTTGTTTAAAAATTCTGTTCTAATCATTCTGTTGTAGTTTTTCTTTATTACTTCTACATACCAAAATAATTCAGTGGCATACAATTGATTCATGTACATTGTTTGCACAGCAGCATTAAGCAACTGCCAAAACACTATTCCCAAAGACAGGATATGATGCCGTCTCCTGACAGGAATTCGACCGCAGGAAGTGTGATTGGGGGCACAGAGGCATGTTGGCAGGTCACAGATGGCTCATTTGCACTAGCTAATGACTCGCATTAAAATACTATCACCATCCAAATGTTGGACCCATTAAACTTTGGCCACAAATGTGTCGACTTAGAATTTAGGCACATTCTTTAAAAAAAGATTACATTTATTTGAAATCACATTTGTTATCATACTTAATTTTTTCATTATTGTTTCATTGGGATTGCAAGGAAACAAAATGGCCATTTCTGATCACACATTACTTGTTTTATCTGTTGTGCTGCCCATTCTATGTGTTTGTATCCATTTCTGCCTGTTTGGAATGTAAAGATTTAGGGTGTGTCAGAAGCTAAACTGGATGTCAGGCTTAAATTAAGCATAAATTATGGAACTTTATCCTTAGCTCCTATTCTCCTACCTCAGTTTTAATATCCACATTAAGCACAAGTGACCTGTTTGAAGGTTTATTTTCCCTGTGTAACCCTGTGCACAATTAAAACATTGCACTGTTAGTTTGATCATCCAGACCAGCTCAACAGAGAAACATTGGCTCAAAAATCATAAGGAAGGTGGGGAATTGTGGCCTACTGGTTAGTGAGTCGGGCTTGTAATCAGAAGGTTACTGGTTCGATTCCAGTGCCGGCAGGTAGCAACTAAAGTGCCCTTGAGCAAGGCACCTAACCCCCGATTGCTTCCTGGGTGGTGCAGTGATAGTTACCCACTGCTCCGAGTGTGTGTGTGTGTTCATGACTTACAGTGTGTGTTCACTCCTCACACCAACAGTGTGAAAATGTTGATAAGTAGTGTATATTTAATTAGCCCTGTGTTTTTTTGAGCTGTGAGAAAGACAGATTGCGAGTTGTCAGAGCTCAGACTCTTTTGGTGAATTCTAAGATTATAATCCTCCTTCAGTTTCTCAGTGGTAAAAGACTCAGACTGTATCATGTGAGTTCAGTGTGTGTGTTAAGATGTTTCTCTGTATAGTCACAGGTTACACTGAAGGCTAAATTTCTCTCAACACAGAAACCTCCATTAAACATCTTGTTTTCTCAGAAATGTCACACCCTCAGGGCTGTACAGCTAAATGCCCTAAAGGAATGTTCCAGGTTTAGCATGAGTTAAAAGCTATGAACTATGGGAAATTATATTTCTGTGGTAATCATCATATTGGCACAGACAGAGCTTTTATATTAAACCTGGAACATTGTTTAAAGTTTAAAGTATATTTAAGAAATGCTTTTGATTGGACTGATAACTCTCAGAATTTTATAATCAGACAATGGTGCTGGTAGCATGATGCCCAGAAACTAACATGTTACCTTGCCTTTGCCTGTTACCTACCTGATACCTACACTAGCTGTTTCCACATACTAACACACACACTGAATGATTTATTGTATGGACATTAATTCGTCACCAATTCCGATCAAGCTTATGTAATTAGGCTGTATCCACAACAGCTTATGTTACATCCTGGGTTTGCTTGGGTAGGATTAGCTTGGGTAGGATTTATCTGTCTTATCTATCTACTTATCTAGGAGCTGACATGTCAGGAAAACAAAAACCAAGAGAATAAAGGTTTGATGTCCCACAGTTTTTACATTTTGTATTTTAACATCATCAGTGTTGCCTCGCTGAGGAAAGTAGCACACTACTGAGTAAACTTAATGGAGAAATTCACTTTGTTTTATTGTGTTGTTATACACTGCACACTAAATCTGGATTAACTCTGGTTTAGTGACTTATATATGCGCATATAGAACAAAGTTCAGGACCAAGAGTGGATTTAAATATCAATGTTATACTTTAATCTTTAGAACGTGACATTTGAAGCTGTCTTAAGATCCACACTGTACTGCCCTTGCCACTCTAAAACACTGATTAGGCCTGTCTGTTTTTCTTTAAACAGTCCTAATTCAGTTTTACATGACCATTTCTCACACTCTCTCTGACCCTTAGAAATACACACTATGTTTGCTCTTGTACCTTTAGGACTTGTATGACAGTAACCTCTGCTGTGATTGGCTTGCGTCTTTACATGTGATTGAGTAATGATGCACACTGTCAAGTTAGAAATGATGCGCTATAGAAGAATAAGCTTGTGTATAAGCTTCTTTAGTACCTACATTTCATTGTAGACTTTTGGGGCTAGTGTGAAGGTTACATTAAAGTATATTTTTAAAGGACAGAGTGGTGAGTGGTATGAAAAGCTTTCATACAGTATCATGCATATTCTGATTGGCCGTTTCCAAACCTTTGCAATATATCAAACAATCTTATTTCAAAATCTCAAATGAAGGACAATAACATATTTCATATGAGTCATTTAAAGCTACTTATTCATTGATGTTTTTATGACATTATAACAAATGAACGCTTTTCCTTTATTTTATAAAGTGTATCAATATAGGGCAGGGGCGACTGAAGATGCAATCCTGCAGCTTTATTGCCACTGAGCAGAATAATTTTGCTCTGCAGAGCAGTTGAATGAATTCAGGAAACCTCTTGAGCTTTGCTCCAGTCAGGAATCCCCAGTTCCTTCCACCCTGGGATTTAAAGGAACTAGTCTTTCTGTTGTCAATCTGTCCAGGTGATGGGAATGAGTTGGGCATGGCTGTCATTACTGTAAGATTGGGAGCTGAATGAGCAGGAGAATGCCTCAAGGGTTATTGCAGAGAGGAGAAAAATAACATCTTTTACGTTCTCATTCCCCCTTCTCATTTCCTGTATGAACAAGGCTTAGTGCAGTCATAGTGACTATATGACCAATGTATGTAGATCTAATTACTGAATGTTTAATTAAATATCACACAAATTCCAAATTGGAAATTGGAAAGTGTGAAATTGGGCATAAAAGTATTTGGATAAAAAAGGATATTTTATTATTTTTTTCATGTGATTCTTAAACAAATTCTTTTTTACAAATGTAAATTTATTATACATGACTGATTAAGAAATTTTTTTCCTCTGCTGTCAGTGGCAAAATTCAGTATTCTCAGTCACGGCTAACTAAGACTAACAGAGAAGGCAGAAGTTCATCTCATTTGGACATCTTCATATGTGTTCTCTGCTCTTCTGCTGGTGTGTGTATGCTTACATTTGTCAGTCACTACAGGGTAGAAGTTCACAGCTGTGGGCGTTGGTACCAGGCAGACCACAGGCTGTGCCCAGAGGAGGCTGCCGTTTGGCTGGCCAATGAGTTGAGCCACATCAGGGCACAGCTGGTGCTGCTAATAGGGCTAGAGCGTTAAACTTTTTTGACCTAATTGATAGCTGTTAAGTCTTTTTTTAGCATAACCATTAATAAGCATTAACCATAAATATCATATTCATTGGACATTCAGATCCTTTATGGTCTGCACATATTTGTTTTTAACACATTTAAAGAATGTTAATGGCTGTGTAAAAACATCTAAGAACACTTTTAAATGACATAAATTACATTACTGTTTCAAACTGTTTCAATTAAAAATAATTCAGAAAAATTGAGGTTAAAATCTGTATTTTAAGTTGCTATTAAAATATGTCTTTCTTAAGAGCGGCCCTACTAGCACTGCCTTTAGAAAACTTAATGGCAAAGTGTATTATGATATTTACTATGTTGGAAAGTTTTATATTGCCAGCAAAGAACATGAAATGCATCATAAATATTTAATATATCGTCCAGCCCTTGTGGCAGTACTGGTTGAGGTTTCTTTGGATCTTAGGTGGCTTGGGGTAATTGTGTTAGACTTTATTATTATCGACTTGTATTATTGTTCCTGTAGCTGCATGGCCTTGGTTACAAAAAGCATAAGTTTGTGTGTGTTCTGAATGCATGTGTGCTGATTGTGTACTGTGTTTGCATGTATGATGGGAGCAGATCCTTGCTGTGTGTGAGGAAGTGGTGGGGTGTATGGACTCGACTCCCTCCGAACCTCTACCCCCTCTTCACAATATAGCTACAAAGGGTGGGGTCACAGGAAAGGAGGAAATGACTCATGTCATAGAAAACTGTTCTTATGCCATACAATCTGTGCAACAAAATGCATCATTTGTTGTACACATGTGTATGTATGAACTTGTTTTACCAAAATCATGGTATAGGTTATTTTCAGTATCGGTAAGAGTATGTAGTTGTTTTTCCTGGAAATTCTACAAAAAATGTTTTATATATTTAATATATAATGCAAATGCAGTAAATTAGGAACTTTTTAATAAATATGGCATAATTACAAAGTTATTGCTTTAAAACAGTACATCTATCATTATAAAAAGGATAGTTTTGGCTTTATATTGTGTTTGGATAAATTGCATTTAAAGCCATTGTAAAACAGCCAATATATGCACATCAGTTAAATTCAATATTAATTTGAGTTACTAACTTGTCTTTTTTAACACATGGCCCGCTCTGGGTTTCTACATGTCAGCCACACAAACAATGTATTATAAACAAACGTACAGTATACAGTTTTACTGCCCAGCCTAGTGATATATGTTTTGAGACCAGCCACACATTTATTGTTACTCTCTTTCCTCCTTTTCTCCATCTTTCATCTATCTCTCCCACACAGCACTAGACTCTATCTTTTATTTATCAGTCTTTTCCTCAGATTGGTCCTCCATACATCTCACACTCAACACTCCTTTCTGATTCAAGTAGCTCTCCTACACAAAAGACGCCGCTTCAAAAGCTTTTTAGCACAATGGACTGGCCCGCTCACATGGCGGCCCTCTGTGAGCCAAGTGATGGTTTATTTCTCTATTAGGGTTTGATCATTTTGCAGATCTCAGCACGTGTCATAACTGTCAGTTAATCGCTACAGTATGATAAAGACAGAAGACACTTTGCTTGACTGGTTCATGTTTTGAGGCTCTGAACTCTTGAATTTCCTCTTTCCTGCCTGGGGTGTGGTACTTTTCCTCTGATGACACCCTTGTGTGTGTGTGTGTTTGTGTATGTGTGTGTGTGTGTGTGTGTGTGTGTTTGTGTGTGTGTGGAAATCTTTGAAAGTAAAAAGGAAGTCTTAGTTGTGTATTGGTGCAGATTAGAATTGACAGTGGGGTTACCATGGTCAATGACTGTATGTTTATGTTTGTATTCAATTTCTTCCTTAATTTCCCTTGTGACTGTCTTCAGTTAGAAGTAGGGCTATCATGCTATCATGAGAAAGTAACAAAGAGAATGTTGTCTCAGACCATGTGATGGGGGGGAATGTATGGGGGCTGAGGCCCATCCTTGTCATTTATTCCCAACACTCGTGAATTCAAGCAATGGCCTGGTGAAAACTACAGCATAGGATGTTTAGGATGCTTTGTTTTTTCTGTCATAAAAGTGAATAGTTGTTTGAGTCTTGTTCATGTCCAGCCTGTGAGGTTCACCAATTTTAATTCCTTAAGTTTTCTCATACACATTTTCACACACTTTACGTTTTTTAATCATACTTGTTTACTAGGGATTTTATTCAGTTTAATTATTTTTATTTTTTTATTTTTATAATTGCTTTTGCATTTTTGCATAGTAATAAAATACAATTCTAGTGTATAATACATAACATTTTAGGTCCTGTCATAGATCTGCCCCCTAGTGTTTGCAAAATTGCATAGCTTAGTATTGCCTAATGACTCCAAAGTAGTTTTGTTGTGTATATTAAGTACAGTATGCACATTTTTGGTATATTTGGATTACACAGATCTTGATAAATAGCCTGAAAAATATTGCTTAATATGCTTAAAATATTGCATCTAACAATTTACTCTGCTCAGCTTGACTTTGCATATATAAAATGAATAAATTAAAAAATATATCAAACACGATATATTTAAAATAATTTTTGACTAAAATTCAACAAAAAATGTAAAACTAAAATGCAATTTCTGAAACTCAAAAAGATGGAGAAACCGCACTAAATTTGTACAGACTACTCATTGTAATATTTTAAGTCATGTTTTGTACACAACTAATTCTCTGACGCATTACTTTATCTCACATCTGTGTGTACACTATAACTACTCAATGTTTGGCTTGCCTGACTGTAATAAAAACAGTGTTTTGTTTTTGTACTCTAGTTCCGTATTACAAACCTCAGCCTCAGTATTGAATAATTAAGTTATCTTTCTCTTTTTGCCCTTCTCAGAACTCAACATGGAGTACAACCCTTCGGACCACCCGCGTGCCAGCACCATCTTCCTCAGCAAGTCCCAAACAGATGGTGAGAGAGGCTTCAGGTCTCCTGACTCACAGATGAGTGGGATAGACTTTATTCAGCACTGCATGCTGGAAGAGAGAGTTAATTACAATTAAAGCTTCGCTCATGATAGCTTAAATTGGAACCAATCGAAAGGGGCAACAACACAGACGGCCAGAACCTAGTCAGACCAAACATTCCACCTTCAGAGAAGATTTTAGTTATATTTAATGTGATGCCTCTGGGCGGCAATGCTTTGTTTAAACGGCCTGCTGCCCAGCGGGTGATGTTTGTAGCCAGGCTAATGTGATGATATTTGCCTTGTTTCTTAGGGAGTTATTAGTGGGAAGTTACATGACTATCAGACGCCCCTTGGTTTTACTGACATTATAAAAGGACAATTCTCTAAACAGAAACTGGCATATAAAGCAAGTCAAGAAACTAAATGGCAACTTTGTTATCCATATTTGAAGATTTTATTTAGAAACCACTGCCCTCTTGTTTTTCAGTTCTTTTGCCCAACAAGAAAGGTACGTTTGGTCTCGTGTGTCTGTTGGTCTGCTGCTGTTTGTTGTGCTAAAGCTTTTTAGAGTCTAATGTCTGTAGTTTTACATTAAGCTGATAGTTGTTGTGTGTTCATACTGTACACCATGTTGAGGGTTCTTTTTTAAACTGTAGCTCCTTAAGATAAAAGCTACATAAAATTTCAGTAGACCAACTGCAGTCAAGCTACACTTCTGTAAAGTAATAAGCTACTTAGCTACACTACCAACTTCTAAGAAAACATAGCACTGCATTGATGCTGTTTACAAAAACTATATACAACAATATATTTTAAGATTATTCTCACATTTTATTAAACTTCAAAGCAGTATTTTTCTGGTAAAAAATAATGACACTTGAACAGAATAAAATACTGAATAAATTGAATTGAAAAACT
>JAZGTK010006857.1:0-20181 GCA_036877625.1 Ambastaia sidthimunki | reverse complement strand
AGAAATTAACTTATTAAAATTTTACATTAAACATTACTGTGAAGATTGTGTAACTAAAGTGTGCTAAAATCAAACAACAGACATGCTACTCATCATACCAATGAGAATTTAACATGTATTGTATTGGAAAAGGAACCCTTCTTATTGGTCAGAGGATGACATGAGGATACTTGGACCCCTTCTGTTACTCAATGACAGTGCAGTTGAAAAGCTGCCTTTCAAAGTAAGACTCTCAGATATGCTGTTGACCAACCAAAGATATTATTTTTCTCCACAATTCTACTTAAACCCTTCCTCTCTACCCTATTTATGTCCTGTAGAGCTGGCTGAAGTCAAGTCTATTAGATCTGATGGACAGTTTGTCCATCCAGGCTGGGGCTCAATCTCCAAAGGAATTCTGCTTTTGGTTTGATCTCTCTGCACTGCGCCGCAAACTTTTTGAGCTTAAAACAGCTCAAAACTCATTACAGAGCCGTAAGAAGAGAGAAGGTGTGTGCCCAAAAGTTCTTAAGGAAGACAAACAACCATTATGTAAAACATTATGTGCTATCAATGTGTTGAATTGTCATTATTATTATTACACAAAACAAAGAACGCCAGCAAAATTCTTAAAAACATGGTTTTGTCTTTCTACTTTCGGACAGCTTCTGTGTCTCTAACAGTGGTGCCCAATGCATCAGAACCTACACTTGCAGTAATTGAGGATTTGGGATCAGGGAACATATATTGGACTCCTACCCAGTTATACAGAATGACTGTGCAGACATTCAGAGATGCTTTGCCAATACTAGGAGAGATAACCAACTACAGTGCAGAACAGCTGTTTGTTTTCAGATCAAAGTCTTGGGAGGTACTGTTCACATACAGTAGCTAAAGTTATAATCAATAAAAAATCTGTAGATTCACACACAGAAAACAGCAGAATCTAAGAAAACATTCACAAGTTGTCTTTAAAGTTTTTAAAAAACAGTTACAGTTAATGGCAATGACTTTTTTGTGTGACAGGCATGGGGTAAAGGGTGCATGTTAAATGACTCCCATATGGCTGAACTAGCCTGCATCTCCCAGAGCTTGAGTTCTGAAGAGCTGTACAATGTCAGCATCTCCTCCCTGGACACTCTGGAGCTACTGAACTCCTGCAACTTTACCCAAGCACAGGTAACACCTACAGACACACCAGCGTTTAAGTCATCTGGTATTTAGATAAGATGACAGAACACGCATGCAGAACCTCAGTAGATGCTACAAAAATTAAACCTGACCTTGAATTTTTTTACATACCTAAATAGTTTTACTGTACTTTTACAGTACGTACAGTACGTTTTACTTGTAACTTTTACAGTACGTTTTACCCCCCATACAACATTATTTTTAACCACACATAAATTAATAAACTGCAGAGGGCAGCAGTCTGGCAGTCCTTTGAAAGGGCGACTGTAAGAAACGTGACCGAACTAGGGGAACTGGAAATGATGGGATTGGGGCAATTTATATGTGGCCTACAACCTGCCCAGATTGACCAGCTCAATTCCACCAGGTTCAGGTTAGACATACTGTATCATCACATCTTTAATTATATTATAACTGTACTGGATGTATTTTTGCTGATTATTAAAGTGCTGATTATAGTCTTTATGATGTGTGTGTGAACCAGGGAGGCAGTAGAAGTGGTGGGTCGTGCTCCTTGTCCTCTAAACATTCTAGATCGTCTTAAGGAAAAGGCAGTGGCTGCATTTGGAAAGCCGGAAACCTGGAGCGAAGCTCAAGTTGCCATAATGGGCAACATCATTGGTTAGTCCCGTATAGAAAGTATATTTCTAATAACAGTATTTTTTGAAACATTTCATAATGTTTATGTGCATACAGGAAAAAGAAAACATACAATCATACAATCAAACATCAAACATACAATCTATAATGTAGAATTCAATAGGGTTGAAAAGGTAATAATTTGCCCCATGTTGTGATGTCATTGCTTCTCTTTCTAGCTGGTTTAAGTGCCGTTGAAATTGGACGTCTAAATGGATCCGTTCTGCCATTTATTGCATCATCTGTCATCCCTCTCATACGCCCTGATCGCTTTGCTGTGAGTATACTTTACTTTTTGTACTTTCCCTTGCAAACTCTGTTTATATCCTTTTTCTGATTCACTTTTAAAACACATCTAATATTTGATACTAATGTCTGATCAGTTCTTGGGGGATATGCTCTTTAAGTAAAGAAACAATCTTATCATTTATTTTCAGGCAATGTCAGTGAACCAGTTGAAGTCTTTGGGTGTTGAAAATGCTGCTATGGTAACAGAGGCTCAGCGGGGAGGGCTGAGGATTGACCAGAGGGCTGCACTGGATGAAGCCATGGGGGTGACGGCTTCACGGACTGAAAGCACCAGCGTGAGCACCAGTGTAATCACTGCAGCTCCACTGCCACTGAAAGCAGGTGAGTCACCAGAGAACTCATAATACAGCATGTAATGAGGGATAATATTATTGGCTACAAAAATAACTGTTGTGAGGAATTAGACATCACTGTTGTCAATAGAAACAGAACCAATGAACCGAGTTTATGATGAGTTTGTGGGTATAATCATGTCATTCTTTAGGAAACATATGTTTGTTGTTTTCCCTGAAAAAGTATAAACACTGTTGCACTTTAAAGACATTGCTCTAATCCAACATAGCAACATGGATTTAACCAGTAATGTGAGTTTGGGGCGGAACTATCTTTATGGTGACCAATGGCAGAGGAGAGTGTTTGAGAAAACTGGTTATACTAGTGAAACAGAAAAGACTTATACACAAATATAAGAAAAAGACAATTATACAAAATAAAAGTATCTTGACAGAATCTTTTAGTTGAAATGTCAAAAAAAAATTGTCAATCTAAAATTATAATCTGAAACGTCTTGCAAATGTTTTCTTCTGCAGGGGCACCAGTACAGAGCATGGCAGGATATGTTGTCCTGATGCAGGCCATGATCCTGATGTTGCTTGGATACATTCGCTAAGGAGGGCAAGGGTCAAGCGCCCCAGGATAACATGTGTCAATCTGATGACAGCTGTGACACATTCATATCTTTAAACAATAACTATTAGATTAGTAGGTGGTCATTTCTAAAATTCTAATCTCTGTATTTTAAAATACTTTACACAGTCAAAGATTGCTTATTTATTTAAACTCATTGATTAGATTTAAACCAAAGATTACAAGTTGAGGCAGTGATTTAATAAAACTAGGGTCTAGCCTCTCTTAAATTAATGTCTTTAATATCTATTTTTAGAAATAAACTATATTTTATTATATTGTTACATCTTTTTCAATAACCTTTAAAATGATTATTACGTTATTAAATACATTATATATACATATTCATATTAAGCCTATCTTAATCAAATGTCTTTAAAATTTGTTTTTAGAAAGAAACTGTATTTTACATTGTGCATCTTTTCAAATAATCCTTAAAATGATTAATACTCTATTATAGACATTAATATGCATACTTTATTAAAATGTATCTAAGTGTAGTTTGTTGTAGGATAAAAACACATCCAATTAAAATCTGTCAACTTTTTTAAGTCTTAGCAGTAAAAGGTTTATGTTAAATTTAATTTTATGTTTTATGTTCTTTGCTAACATTAATCACTTACATTTATAAACAATTAAACATAGGGTTAATAAAAGTCTGTCTTTAAAAAGTGGAGGTGTGTGATTTGAATATAGTCAAAAAGAAGAAAGTCAAAGAAAACAAAATTCAGTTGTTATTTAACATCGAAGACTTTCAGGTCAAACTGAGACACATTTGTTTTATATATAGACATTTTTGGAAGGCTAGATTAAATTAAAACGTGAAAAGTAAAATTTTAATTACATTAAAATAAGTAGTCTCCCAGGTAAAATGATCAATTTATAGATTACAACAGACCGTATCTATTAAGTATACGGTATAAGAATGAGAACACTAATCATTCAGGGGCTATACAGTTTTTCTTTATTATTTCACAATCAATTTGAGACAGCAAACAATGTAGCGAGAGTAAAACAGAATTCTGTTAATCATCTTTAAAAAGAGAAGATGAAGACAAGATGTTTAAGGCACCAATAAAACAAAACAAACATAGAAGTATAACTTCTCTCTCTGTGTTTTTATGCATCACCTCCATCACACACACAATAAAGAAACTATTATCTGCAGGTCTGTAATAACTAAAATAAATTCATTAAAGGCACTTATTAAATTCCCATTTTAAAGCTCACCTTTACTCCGTAGCAATTTTCCTGATTTTAATGCCTCTGTGAAAACAGATATAAAAGAAACAAATGTCTAATATACAAAAATATGATTCAATAATCACCAGAATCTGAAGCATCAAATCAAAAGCATTTGGCTGTGCTAAACTGTTAATACAGTATTGTAGTTATAATAAGATGCATATATCAATTCAAGAATATAGACTGTACAATTATTTGCACAATGGAATCAGTAGGCACATGAATTTAGCTGGTAAACAAACTGGTAAACATTTGTGATCATAAAGAAAAGGACCTAAATATTATCCCAAGACATGAATCTTCAGTGTCTATGGCTTGGGCCTCTCTCTCTATCAGCTTTCCAGTTCACCAACTTGGTGTAATTACTCAAGTTGATCATGTTTGCAAATATGTTTTGCCTGATGCAGTGTATATCTCTAGTTTTATAGATGTAAATGTCTAGAAAAGGTGATGAACACAATTTCTATCAATCTCTACTAGTATTTCTCAGGTAAATAAATCAGTTATGTCCAGGCATTCCACATTTCATCCCAGAAATTAATAGAAAAAGGCTTTTTGTATATATTATCATATATAACATTTTATTATATATTTTATATATTATTGCATAAATAAAATCAATTCAATCAATAGGACCATAAGACTTTTAGCCTTGTTAGTATGTCAATGAACATTAGATATGGTTAAACATCCCAATTTTTTGTAATTTCCATGATTACAGTACATTACAGTAATAAGATACTGTATAGTTTTTAGAATTACAATAATGAAAACGGAGGGATATGCATAATTGTCATGAAATTAATGTCAATGTGCAAAAACATGCTTTTGACAGGTTCTGTGAGATTTACTCTTTTGCTTAATCTCTGTCTCTCTCAATTTCTGTGTTCTATGCTGGTTTGTCTGATTTGTATTTGGTGATAAAGGCCATACCGTGAGTTCTGAAGTGTGTATTAAGATCAGCAGGTTTATTAAAGTAACGTCCACACACCTTACAGGAGTGCTTACCTTCCCCATCCTCAACCTGCGACCCCCCTGTACTTGACGGTGACCCTGGGGACCCAGCTACAGCAGCAGGGTCAGAGGTCACATTCCCAGAAGTCGAACCAAGGGACACCTCAGCGTGCTCAGAGCGGACGTCCCGCACACGATGGCTAATAAAGAGATGCCTGCTGAGGGAGGAGACGGAAGCGAAACAAGCCCCGCACTGCTGACATTGAAAGGCACTTCCCCCATCACCACGATGACAAGAAATGTGCTGTAGAAACTGCTCCCTGTCTTCTGTGGAAAAACCACACGGCATGCAGCGGAATCCCGCGGCTTCCTGCTCCTCTGCTGCCGCTTCTCTGCTGTGCTTAGACAGGTTGCACTCAGTCAATCGACTGTCTGCTTCCACCGAAGCCCCACCCAAAGTGCCAGGACCACCATCCTGCTCAGAAGAGCTGTCAGCTGCATCAGTGATCAGAGGTACTGCCTGGAGGAGAGAGAGGCTATTGTCCAAAAACAAAAATTGCATCTCTTTATGGTGCTTTGGAGGCCTGTCTGAAACCAGGTATCTCCAGAAATTAACTGCTGCCTGTTTAGTCACTGACTGACTACAATCATGTCCACCTCAGACAGAGTGAATGTGAGTTCTTACCTGACTCTTCGTTGCTTCTCCTTTGTCTCCACTGTGCTGAGCCTTCATATGTTTCTCAAGAATCAGCTTACTGCTGAAACTCCTCTTCCCGTCTGTACAAAGTCTTCACAAATGTGAAAAAATGCCACACAGTAAGTGCTTTTTAGTGTCAAAATACTTTTAGCAACAACTGTACATATGTTATACTTACTGGCAATGAAAAGTTCTTTTAATGCCTTTGTGTTTCACACGAATATGGCGTCTTAAACTTGAAGATGAAGAGAAGGAGCGTTCACAAAGAAAGCATGGAAACTTTTTCAGTTCCTTTAATCAAAAAACATCACAAAACATCAATGTGATTGTTCTACACGAATAACACATTAATATAGTAGAACTATAATATGGTAGAACTAATAGTAGAGCATTGTAGAACACAACAGAAATGCAACAGCAAAGAACTTTAATAAAGTTCTAGTTATGATGATTCACTGACCTTGCCGTGCTGCTCAGACATATGTGTAATGTAGTCTTCTTTCTCTGTGTAACGTGTCTGACACTTTGAGCAGCTCCAGCTCTGGACATCTGAAGCAGTGGAGATCTTATCTTCTTTCTCCACTATTCCTCTATCCTCCTCTTCAGCCCTCCCCCACTCCTCCCCATCAGAGCTCTCCATCTTAACCAAGTTCCTCTGTGCCACGACATCTTGCTGTTGATAGTCTGATTTCCTGTGAGAGACCTGTAGACACATTATGGTAAAGTCAGATCTTCATCATTTCTGTCAATAAATGGAACTAATATTTGTAAATATTTGTTAAGTAAACCAACTTCTTACCTTGACGTGCTCAAGAAGAGACTTCTTCTGTGTAAAGAGCTTGTTACAGTCCGGACACTTAAAGACGTGCACCTTTTGCTTGGCTAGATGAGTGTCAAAGTGGACGTTGAGCAATGCCTTCTGGGTAAAAACTGTCCGACACATCACACATTTATAGATCTCCCTGTCACAAAGAAGAATTGTTTAATACTATCACAACAAAGAACATTTAAGGAGAAGAATATGGATTCATGGATATGCATACCAGATTTTTGTAACTTATACATTCAAATAAATTTGAGAACCTTAAATAATAAATATTTTAGTTTACATGCTTTGTTCATCACTGTTTTTCGTTTACTCATGTAGTTTTCTAGGTATATAAGCTGTTTTAAATCATTAAAAAGGTCTTTAAAAATGCTCTAAATGCAGAATAAAATAGTCTGCGTAAAATAATTCTAAAATACTTTAAACATGGCATGGCACCTAATTTTACACCTACTTGGATTGTCTGGCTATATCAGAGAGTTCGGGATGCTGGCTGATGTAGTGGCTTTCAGCACTGGAGGCAGATTTGAAGGCCATAGGACACGAAGGGCATTTATGGAAGATCTCACAGTGAGCAGTCTGCATGTGGGTCTTCACAGCATTTAGACTATTTACTCCTCCAAACACCAGATGACAGCAGGCACATCTGCGATGAATAAAAACCATCAAACACATGAACTTGCGCTGCTAGCACCATGTTTTACTAGTTGAGCTACAGGATATGTGTGGACACCTATATCCAAGACGACGTGAGTAGTGCATGCAGGACTGATTGAGGTGTGTGTTGAGGTTGTGAAGCTGACAGATGACACCGCATTCAGGGCAGACCAGAGGAGACAGCTGCTGATGTAACCGGCGGTGGGCTGCAGCACTGCATGAGTTCCACAGTGGCATGGGAGGAGAACACTGCATACAACACTGCAGAGAGACACACATTTAACACCAAGTAGCAGATTATACTGGTATATTGAAGTACTTATCTAGAACCTCTGATCTTAGTGCCCAATATTTTAGGTGCCCAATGTGGTGCCCAATATTTTAGGAAGAGCAGATGCAAGAGTTACTTCAGATGCAAGAGTTGCTATTCCCTGATTTACCAAAGTGTAAACAGTATTAAACACTCCAGAATGCTTGTTCAATTTAACTGTATAATATGTAATTGATTATTTTTGGTCTCTAGTTTACATTAAAAATTGCATTACAAATTAAACCCACAATCATGCATTCCGTTTCACATTCCCCACACTCACTGTGTCAGGGCCACCAGGCTCAACCTCTTGGAAGTGTGCTGCTATTTCTGCTTTCCCTTTGAATGGACTCCAACACTCTGGACAACTGAGAACATTTAACATACCAGTTACCATCTTAACCTGTCAAACAGTCTTCACTCATTTCATTAGGGAGTGCATATTAATTTCAGCACCTATTAATAACACTACTAATAGTAATACTGTTACTAATAACAGGTTATAGCATTCACACAACATTTCATAGCAGAAGCGCATTTTATTTCCACTGGTTTTGTATTCTGTCTATTCAGAAAACCTTTATTGAAGGAGCTGATTGTGTGTGTCTTATGATCTGACAGTGTGTTTTTACCAGTTATCCGAGGACTGTGAAAGTTGCAGGCCGCTTTCTTTAACAGCAGGAAGAAGAGAAGATCCGGAAGCAGATGAACAAAGCAAACCTGTAAAAAAGGACAGGCTGGTACCCGTTTACCTATTTATTATATAAGTCATTGTAAAGGGGACTTAGATTACTGTTTTCAGTTATCTACAACTTTACAGAACTAATGTAATTTTGCAGTTCAATTCCCTAAAGTATACTTAAGCAATGCAAAGAACCCACAGACAGTTCTCTGAAAAAGTGTGTACAGAGAATAAACCACAGCTGAATTATTCCAAATCAATGGTTACTGTAAGTGCTTTGTTTTGCAGTACACTGATTCCCTGTAGACAGTGATTGGTTGAGTACAGTGCTACTCCCTTATGTCTGCATGCTTACTACTGTTACATAAGCTCATGATTTGAATAGTTATGTCTGCTGTTTCTCTGAAAATGTTGTTTTTCCCAACACAGAGAAACAGAAAACTTTAAAAGCTGGAAAAGGATGCCACGCAATGTGCTTTTATTATCCCCAAATATTTTTTAACATGTATTTCATAAACTACAAAAAAAAATTCACACAGAAAAACAAAGTTGTCTTTGTTTTATAATTTCCCTTTCCCAGTACTTCTGCAAAAAAAAGTACATATATACTGAGAGAAGACACAAAATGGCACACCAACAGTTTCTTACCTATGGGCACAGTATCCTGTTGGCCAATCATCTGCTCCACACTGACAGGACTCATGACAAGGTGAGAACATTGCATAACCAGCCCCTTCTCCTTGTGTTCTCGTGCATGGAGTAGCAGGCTGCACTTGTTAAAGAAAGCAAGACGTTTGGAGCAGTGGTTACAGGTCACCTCAATCCTCAAAGAGCGTCGATCGTAGTGTCTTGCCAAGCTGCGTTCCAAGGCAAAAGCATCCCCGCACTCCAGGCAGCGGTATCCGGCGGAGGGCAATTGAAGGCCCCATTCTGGAGGAGGGGGAGTGGAGAGATCTGGCTGGTAGCTTGGCAATGGATTCTTACTGTTCAAGATTTTGTTGAAGGCCTCAACGAGGCTAGACTGGCTGCGCGAGATCACAGCTCCTGGACTGTTCACAATGGAGGCTGGTTTCGCTGTTCCTGGGTTCCCATTCATCATTTTCTGTCCTAAAGAGCGAATGTTAATCCCTGTCATGGAGGAAGAGGATGCTGCAGATAAAGATGAGATGGAGGGTAGGGTTGATGTTCTAGTGATGTTGACTGCAGTGGCAGAGAGAGTGGCAGCCATTTTATTCTGTGCCCTGCTGGCTGCAAATAACATAGCAGTGCTGGCATCCTGGAGGGTGGACACAGGCAACATTGTCACCTTTGAACCCTTAGGAAGCCCCTGAGAAACAGTACCAGATCTCTGAATCCTCTGAACAGGCTTACAAGCCCCTGTTGTATCTTTGAAGCCATCTGGACCCTTGGAGGCCCGAGCTGCTGCTCCTTTGGGGGCAACTCTAGATACAGTACGTGTGATGTTTCCAGTAGGGGTTTTGACAGTTTTGATTCTGACTTTGAGAGGCTTGGAAGATGTAGTGTTGAAGCCAGTGACACCTTCTGAGGCAGAATCTACTAGACTAGTCTCAGTAGATTTTAGTGTTGCTTTCACATCTGCTTCTTCAGCTCCATTATTCTCCATTTTGATGTGATCACTGCTCTTCTCCTTCTCCTGCAAACTCATGTCAATAACTTGGTCTTTAGGTACAGCTTCTGCTGTCTTCTCTCCAGGTTCATTTATTTCCTGCTGAAATGCAGACACAGACATGTAAACCTGAGGTTGCTCTGAAACTGAGCTTACTTGAGGGCAAGTAGACATTTCTGGCTCTGGGCTTTCGGGTGAATCTCTCTCCTCAATAATGTGCTCTAGGTTTTTTTCTTCAATGGGTAGTTCATTTTTGGAGGTCACAGATGTTTCGCTGACATTGCTTTGTAAAAGTGTTGAATTGTGCACAAATGAATCTGACTCTTCCGATTGAGTGTTACTTATTGGTAAGGTTGGGGAAGAGGGAGAGCAGGGTTGAAACACACTTTGAGGAGACTGGTGCCTGCGTGGCACCTTGGGAGCCGAGCACAGCTGAGAATCTGAGCTCTCCTCTATGATGAGTGGAGGGCTTCCAAGGTCTGGCTCAGATTCCTCATCCTCTGACAAGTGTCGTTTGACTCCAGCCCTCAGAGTACCATTTAAAGGTAGTGCTGAAGCCCCACGTGAATGCTGTGCTTCTTCAAGTCTGGGGTGAACATCTGGACCAATTAAATGTGAAGATAAAATGGGGGGAACAGATGGGGATAAAGTCTGAGGTAGAGAGAACATGCTACCAGAGTGCTTAGAGGAAGTGCCATCCTGGTTGTCATCAATATGCTCACTTCTAACTGTAGAGGCAGAGACAGACCAAAGTTGCCTGTTGGTGTGCATCTGGGTTAAAGACTGTGTGGTAGAAGGTTCTGTATCCCCACCTGAAACAGTCTGGAGTCCATTAGAAATTAATGGATCTAAAGACACCAAGCCATCTTCACCAGCACCCTGCTGATGGGATTCATCTGCTCCATCAACACCTTTATCAGACCTAGCAAAATCTTTAGACACATTCCCTTCCGTCTTGTCGTCATCATCATCATCTGCTTCTACATAAGGATCAGAGTGTATGCTGTTCTTTACAATGACGCTGACAACAGGGGGGTCATTATGAAGAGCTAAAGGAACATTGTCAGGGTTTACCAGAGGAGCAATGGGTCTTAGGCTTGGACTTCCACTTCTTTCCTTTCCAGCAACACCACTAAGTTCATTATGATTACCATCAGTATCAGACTGAATAGCTTCCTTGGCGTCAATGTCTGGAATGTCAAAGGCTGCCAGTAGGTCATCAAAATCTGGTGTCTTCATGTCCCCCATTCCCATGCAGATGACAAATACCTGTTAGGTGACATCACATTAGAACAGATGTGATCAGTTTGTCATAATATATGGTCAACAGCATTGATGTACATTCAGCATTGATGTACATAAAGAGACTATTAAAAACAGTGGTTAGTTACAGGAAGTAAGCTTTAAAGTCTAACGTCAGTTACTTAATCTTAAATGCCTCTTAAGAATAAGACTGTTATTAAAAATGTATTAAATAATATTAAATTAGTTGTTATTTAATCTTTTTACTCGATCATAACTTAACTCACCAACAGGAACTTTTAATAGCAAACTTTGCATATGCTAGTAAGATCAAAAGTGTATAGGTGGCTTTTGCACGAAGCAATAGCCACTTACTTTTACATTGTTTGTATAAAATAATAATACAGTTTGCCAAACACAAAACCCATAATCTGTATTAGACTGTATGAGGTCATAATAAAAGATCGGTAGTCACATACAGTCCTGCAAAAGGATCTAGCCAAGCAGCTAACTCACCAGCTAACGTCTAACGTTGATAAAACACGTAAGGCGTTCAGATGATTATAACATTAGATTGCACATGTATAATAAAATTAATGCGATAAGTGTAATTTTTGTTCGTCTGTGTGCTCAAACTCCTGTTTACCTGGCCAAATATTCGTGTCTACTCCTGGTGAGACCCAGTACGGCGCACAACATTTGCGTCACCTACAGAGAAAACAAGTCTTGCCAGTATCCAAATATCCAAAAACGTAGATCTCGTCACTACTGAAGAGGAGAAAATGCGATTATTTTGCTTGTACCGAGCAGCTTTGGAAACGGCTGTCGTTGTTAAATTATGATGCACGTTTTTTAACCCTGAACCTGTTGCATGTGACAGTAGAGAAAATTATGTTTTCGTGACAATCACACACTGCCTCAGAAAATCCGTTCACTTATGAAGATGTTTCCTTTATGCATATTTAATGCGGATTTCAACAGCAGATTTTATGTGCATATATGTGCTGGAGTTATGCTGCCGTGTATGTATAGACGATGCTAAGGACGCTCGTCCACGGGGGCGCTGTTCCTGTACGTTTGATAGAAAATCTCCAGTGTTTCTGCATATGTGAATCTCTGTTTTTCGTCTCTTTCACTTTCGTCAATATTACACACTTGAAACGCACATGAAAATGGCAAACCACACTTCTAGCATTATCTTTGTCTGAAAAATGTAGTTTTTATTAGTCCTGTTGTGTTCTAAATAAGTGTTGCAGAACGGCGGGTAACTTCTTATTTCCTGAAACAGAGAGACGTTTGCATGTAACTATTAGTTATACGAGGTTCATCTCGTGCTGTGCAGTAAAGCGTACCGGACTAGGCGGGCATTTTCATCAGCGTGTTTTGCCTGCACACTATTGTTCGCTTAAGCTGTCACTCATTCGCACCTCAAGAGCTGATTGGCCAGTTTGTTGGCCCCTTTAGCCAAAAACATTCATTGAGGTTTTTGCTGTGCACGACCGGCGATTAGATGTAAATAAATTAAATGTAAAGTGTATTAAAATGTCTCTGGTATAAGAAAAAGCTGTAAATGCTCTACTGTAAGTTTGCTGATAATTCAGTGTCGTGGAAAAAGAGAAATTCAGGAAAGTACTGGGGGTGGACACATATTAGGAAAGGAAGGTAAGCTAACCTGGTTAGCATCACCACAAGCTTTCTCTGTAAAGTCCACACTGTCCTATACATTACAGATCTCGTTATATTCGTACGTGTTAATGGTTTAAAACTTTTCTATTTTGATCGTATATGGACAATAACAATAAGTTTTGCTCTTCGTTCTGTGTGCGGGGCAGCGTAAATGTGACTCGAAGTGTTACACATTATGTGAAAACCCATCTACTTATCGAGTAGTAATCTGTTATAGTAGTAATCAGGCTGTATAATAAACCTGTGATGTCTATTATTTTTTATTAACTGTGTGCTGCAACACGACTTTGCTTAAGTATTGTGTGTCTTTGCTTAAGCTGTACTGTTGCCTCTTTTTTTATCTTTCAAAATCATTGGAAACTAAGCAAAGAGTGAGCCCAGCACTGTAGCATAGCATCTTAAACCATTAGGTCATAGTTATTTTGAGATATTGAGCACTACTACAGCTCATCACATTTTAAATGTCTTGGCCAGTTGTTCTTTAATACAGAGTGATCTAAAATGCATTCAGTATATAAATATTATAACTTCTGATTCTAGCCTCTATCAGATGAGCTACAAGACACATTCCTGCCGTGATTGACATGTACATGTTACCAGCAGTGTCTGTCTCCCTGTCATACAAGGTGGATGCCAGTTTAAGCTCAGAGATGGAGATGGAGTTGGATCCAGAGCTGGAGGAGGAGTTTGGTGTGTCTCTGGATGAGCTGCGCAAGTGGATTGAGGAGCAGGTGGACAGCAGTGAGGCTGTACAGGAGAGGAAATCTCAGCTGGCACAGCTGCAGGACTGGGTTGAGCAGAGGGAGAAGGAGGTTGCAGATATTGACAATCTGTGTTCCAATGCCTCAGAGTAAGTCTTAAGTGAGAGTCTGCTGTAAACTGAGATCAGCAATGACATAACTATATTTATACAACACAGCTGTAATACAACACAGCTGTATTTGTTGCTTAACCTCAACTCACCCACAGATTAGCACTTAAGCCACACTTAAAGATGTAAGAATTTCATTGCATTAGGTAATAAAAAAACACCATGAGGTAATAAGGTGATGTTAGACCTTAAAGAACTAACTTTGCCAACTAACTGATTCCAAGGTAATTTTAGTAAATGTCAGTTATACGTTTATATAGGTCATCACATTAAGTGTAGACATTTTCAGTGAAGTTTAAAAAACAGTAATTGTTGTATACAAACAATTTATTTGTAGCAGTATTACAGTATGTAGTTTTATCTTTTAAAATCTAACTTTTTTGAAATGTTTGCTTGGGGAAAAGGTGTGTTTGTGCAGAATTTCTTAAAAATATATGGAATTTGTTGCATTTTATAGCAATGTATCAAAAGTTTGTTTTAACATTTCTATATAAAAACATTTTTAAAACATTTTAGCCAAATGTTTACAAAATTAAACAAATGAAAGTCAAATAAACAACTGCAATCATGTAAACAGCTATAGCAACTGATCCAGTGATTAGCTGACAGATTTAACCGGTGTAAGTTGTCATCAGTCTCTGAGTAAAATGCACGTTTGGGTTAAGGTTGAATCTATGTTTGTGTTTTTAGATCTGTGATCCAGTGCGAGGCTCTGGTGAAGGAGGTGTACAGTAAGATGGGTCTAGTGTATAATGAGAGCAGCTCAGAAGATGAGGGAGGAGGCAAAGCAAACACTTCTGAGGTCATTGAAATTGATGACGATGACGACGATGATGTCATTGCCGTCGCATGTGGTAAGAAAGATTTTGTGTGTTTGTGTGTGTGTGTCTGTCCATATATATTTGCATATGACTTGCTAATGTGATTATGCATATGTATACATTTGTAGTGCATGTATGTAAATGTGTACAGTAACAGTTTTTTATCTTCCTCATAGTGGTGCCACCCAAGAAGGTTGTAACTACAGCTAAGGACACTGCGGTAAGAGAAATGTCATTACCTTATTAACGTTGAGCAAGTAATACTTCAGAATGTGTTATGTCTGCTAATTGTTGTGCATTCTGTTTTACTTGTGTTGGGTCTGGACTTTACATACAGCTTAAGGAAGCTTCGGCTGCCCTTCAAAGAACATCTAAGCAGGTGCAAAACCTGGTGCAGACTGTCAATAAAACAGCCCCTCCCCCATCGGGTATCATTACACCCACTAAGGGAGTGGCTCCTCCCCCACGAGCCCATGGTGCTTTAAGTCTCCCACCAGTTTTTATGTCCTCTGGCCCAAGTAACACAGCCACTCAACCAAACCCCAATTTAAAACAGGATAGTTTGAAGATAGACATGACACTTTTGGGGAAAAAACGTACTAAGACATGGCACCGTGGAACACTTGTTGCCATCAAACAAATGGGTAAGATCTTGCATTTTCTGCCTAACTTGTAACTCCGTTTATAAAGGTGTTAGGTGGTGTGTGTGTGTCTGTGTGTTTGTGTATATATGTTCATTTTAATTCACAGGAATAAAGACGGTTTGTAAATTTGTCTACTTGTTAGGAATACGTCTAAGTTAACAGACTTAAAGCCACAAACCGCCAGTTTTGATTTTATGGCTTCTTTCAAATTTAAGTTTTGTTCTTGGTGTCACAGGAAACAATTTTAAGTACAAGGTGAAGTTTGAAAATAAGAGCAAAAGTCTTCTCTCTGGGAACCATGTGGCATTTGACTACCACCCGACACTAGACAGACTTTTTGTTGGTGCCCGTGTTGTTGCCAAGTACAAGGACGGCAACCAAGTTTGGCTGTATGCAGGTGTAGTTGCTGAGATGCCCAACAGCAAGAACCGTATGAGGTAAGAGGGGTGGTAGAGAAGGTGGAACACAAAAATAAAAATAAAGATAAAGACGAACGTATGAGAAGAAGGATGGTTAAAATGATGTAATACGTTATACACCATAATTTATAGGTGCATAGAAGAACTATTATGTATGAACTACAGAATGAAGCTATAGAGTTCAGGGTATCAGTCAGTGTCACTTTACAGAAGGTCTTTAGATGGTTAAAGGCCCATCCATGTGGTTTGGACAATCAAACTGGTATACTGACCAAATGTTGTTGCAGGTTCCTGATCTTCTTTGATGATGGTTATGCCTCGTATGTGGGTCTGCCTGAGCTCTACCCTATCTGCAGGCCAGGTGAGAGGCATTTTATTACCAGTTTGCCACAATCTAAAAATTATATGTAATGTTTGGACATTAATTCTCTTTCTTTCTGTATATTTATATTCAGTGCAGAAGACCTGGGAGGATATAGAGGATGCATCATGCAGAGATTTTATTGAAGAGTACATCACGTCTTATCCCAACAGACCCATGGTCCTGCTGAAGCCCGGACAGATCATAAAGACAGAGTGGGAGGGCACGTGGTGGAAAAGCCGTGTGGAGGAAGTGGACGGCAGCCTTGTCAAAATGCTCTTCCTGGTCAGCCAGACACAATACAGTTGGATGTGTTATAATTCATGTATAATTTTTTAATTGTAATGATTTGATGTTTGCAGGATGATAAGCGCAGTGAATGGATCTATCGTGGCTCAACACGACTGGAGCCCATGTTTAATCTAAAAATGAACACGACCAACAGTCAGGAGAAGAAGCTGGCAGGTCAACAGAGACAGCGTCCTAATATGGGTAACACGTTTGTATGGGTAACACATTTACCAAATGTGTTACTAATATGGGTAACACATTTGTAATCTTTAATATGTAAGGCCTGTACAAATCAGTGGTGGTAGTAAATGTATTGTTTTGCAAGGGCACTAGTGTGTCAATTAATTCTAGTATTATGAACCTGTTGACTTTTTTGCATAAAATTGTCATGAAGGAATCAGCATACAAAGAATTTGCTCGTCTATCCCTGTTTTACGCTCATTTCCTGTATCACTGTGTGTGTGTTCAGGAGCATTGAGGACTAAGGGCCCTGTAGTGCAGTATACTAGTGACAACACTACTTCTTCCTCCAGTCTGCCTGTAGCTCCACAGTTACCACCACCTCGTCCACAGCCGCAACCACAGCCTCTCATATCCCCCCAGCCTTCCCGCACAGAGTGAGTGCTCAAACTACATTACCCATAATACTCTTTCATAAAACTGCACCCAATGTGTCCAAGTGTTAGACCGTGTTTAAGTAATATGTGTATTTGTTTTGTCTACTTTTCCAGAAGTCCTGCCTTGAAGAGTCAGATGGCTAAGAAGAGCACTGGTCAGGTTGCGATGCAGCCTCGTCAGGTCATGGCCCATGACCTTCAGTCCAAAGCACTAATCAGCACTGTTTCCCAGACCAACACCTCCAGGTCAGTGTGACCGCTTAGTCTAATAGGGCTAGACAGTGCGACAGTGTATGTTGGATGTGCTATGTGATCCGTTTGTGCGACAAGTCAAGACTTAAGTGTGACTAGTGAAACATGTGTGACTCTAGTGTAAATCACAGACTTAAGTTTACAGTCTGCCACAGAAGCAAGCATTCAACATGTGTGTGACTCAGAGTGTGTGTGAACTGTTGGCTTATTCACAGACTAAAAATGTGATGACAGAAGAAGCAGCGCACATCTGTTGTACTTTAACACTGGCTGCATTTGTAGCTTGCAGCAGCTTGTGTATCACAAATAAAACAATATCAAATTTGCATCACTTTATTTAGGTGCAAAGCATCTTTAGGAAGCAGAATGTTTTTTCAGTTTTGCACTTTTATTAACATGATTTTAAAGGTGATGTAGCTAAAAATCAGACCCTTTGATTAACAAAATTTGATCACGGGTAGTGACAGGAAATGTATAGCAGCACTGTGTGTAAATGCTCATTAGATTACCTGGGTGTAAATGTCTCTTGCTCTCTTACTCTCTTCATTCCCATAGACTCTTTATCCTGCAGCCCGGCCCTGTACATACACTCACACCAATCGCTCCAGTGCATCCTCCGCAGTCCACCATATCGACATACGCCAGCGAACGCATTCCTCAAGAGCCGTCGTATCAGGCTCCCAATGACCGACTCTTCTACCTTCCACACACCTGCACTCCAGATTGCCTGAAGCGCATTCGGCCCACCCATCCCAGCCTGCACCGCGGACGCAACCCCCTTCTTACTCCGCTGCTCTACGAGTTTCGCCGCATGACTGGGCGTAGACGCCTTAACCGCAAGGTGTGTGTGTCTTAAAGGTGCAGTAACTGATTTCTGAGAAATGCTGTTGAAAACTGAAATCAACACTGAAACAAACAATTCTGTATATATTTGTTACATGTAATGTTCTGTGTGTGTGTGTGTGTGTTGAAATAAATTGTTTGAACATAGTCCTGGTTATGTAAATAGAAAAAAGTGCATTGCAATGATAACACTTTTGTAGCCAATCAGCAATAGGGGGCATTTGCACCAGCTACTAGTTATTGCCTGTGTTATATAGCGGGTTTGTTATTTTAAGGATGAAGCTATGAAGGGAGGGTTGTGTTTGTTTGGGTGTCGATTTCAAATATCAAGAGAGTTTCTCAAAAATCACTTAACCAATGATCAGCTGACGTTTTTTTAATGTTGATGCCTTTTAAAGAACAACAATGCTAAAATGATTAAGACCGTATGTACATTTTGTTTTACTGTTAATCACCTACCTTAATTTAACAGAAGATAATTGGCTTAATGCTTTCTTTTTCACTTAGATGTCATTCCACGTTATCTACAAGTCCCCGTGTGGCTTAAGTTTAAGGAATATGGCGGAGATCCAGCATTACCTCTTCCATACACACTGTGACTTCATTTTCCTGGAGATGTTCTGCTTGGACCCCTATGTGCTGGTGGACCGTCGATTCCAACCCCAGAGGCCCTTCTACTTCATCCGGGACATTACAGGCGGCCGCGAGGACATTCCTCTGTCCTGTGTGAATGAGATTGATACCACACCTCCGCCCAGCGTGGCCTACAGTAAAGAGAGGATCCCGGCAGATGGGGTCTTTATCAACACCAGCTCTGACTTCCTGGTGGGCTGTGACTGCACTGATGGCTGCAGAGACAAGTTAGTGTCAGACACATCACAAGATGTCAAAGAACATAGTGTGTACAAGAACATACCAACCCTAGGATTCCAGCAGTGTTAGACTTTTTTTAGCTATATAAATTAATGGCCCTAATCTTTATGTAATGTTTTCTTAATAGAGGAACAAAACAGGTTTTCTTCAATATTTCGTTTTGTTTGCTTCTAGATCAAAATGTTCATGCCATCAACTGACTCTACAGGCTACAGCTTGTACTCCAGGAGGACAGGTTAACTCCAATGCAGGATATCATCACAAGAGACTGGATGAGTGTCTCCCTACAGGGTCTGTGATTTATAAGCTATCCACAGCAATCTCATTCTTTTTAAACAAGTTTATTTTCAGGTGTTTTTAGAGCTAAAGCAGATGATTTAAGCTCTTTCTCTTTCACTTTTAGGATCTATGAATGTAATAAGCGGTGTCGCTGTAATCCTCAGATGTGTACTAACCGTTTGGTTCAGCACGGTTTGCAGGTCCGGCTGCAGCTTTTTAAGACCCAGAATAAGGGTTGGGGCATCCGTTGCCTTGATGACATTGCCAAGGGCTCTTTTGTTTGTATCTATGCAGGTAAAAGGTTCAGAAATGTCTAAATAAGAAAAACTCCAATGTTTGCTAGACTCTAGACCTGCTGTTTCCATAAAGTGCCATGTAGTGATAAAACGTCTGTTTTTTTACTCTTTTAGGTAAAATCCTGACGGATGACTTTGCAGATAAAGAAGGTTTGGAGATGGGTGATGAATATTTTGCCAATCTGGACCACATTGAAAGCGTTGAGAACTTTAAAGAAGGCTACGAGAGTGAAGCTCACTGCTCTGACAGCGAGGGCAGCGGGGTGGACATGAGCAGAGTCAAACTTTCTGCTTTCCCCCAGCTTGGAAAATCCAACGTCAAGGAGGAGCGTAACAGCAGCACTACCGGCAAAAGTGAGAGAACTGTGCACACACTGCTTACTTTTCTACTTATGTTGTTAGTTGCTGTAGGGAGGTCAAATATTTGGTTAATACCAAAATGGAAAAACTCTTTCTCCTCATACACTCACCAGGCCAAGATGATTCATCTGAAGACAGCTCTGACAACAAAGAGGACGACTCTAATGACGACCAGAGTGACAGCTCGGATGACACGTTTGTTAAAGATACATATTACACCACCAGCTCGGTGTGGAGGAGCTACACCACACGCAGACAGGCCAAAGGAATGAAGGAAGGTCAGGAGAGATGAATGTGTGGAAGA
>JAZGTK010006856.1:0-20183 GCA_036877625.1 Ambastaia sidthimunki | reverse complement strand
CAACTGGCATTTTAACCCTCACTGATACCATCTGCAGCTTTTCATTTCTTAATCATGTTGGAAAATCTTTTCCATCAGCAATGCTATTGGGTTTCAGATAGGATAAATTATTAGCCTCCATCAAGTACAGAAAACAACAAAATTCTTCTTTTGAAGTTTATTTTCACACATAAATTAGTCTCAGTCAAAAGTTAATGTAACTCTGGATGGAAATAAAAGTAGAAATTATGTTGAATAAGATTGTTGAAAAAAACAATGCAACAACAAATGTGAGCTATAATGAAAGCTAAAGGTGTTTCAGCAACTTGCTTTGGCCAGGCAGTGCATATACAACTAATGCCCCAATCTGACCTACAACAGTATATTGAAGAAAATTATATATTGATGTCTTCCCAATTTCATTATTAGACTATGAGAGTAATTTGGCTCTTTGGTGTGGTGATGATAAAATGCACTATTGTCATAAAGTACTTTGACTGTGAAATTAAAAGTTCTCACCAATTAAAAAAAATGTAAAAGGTACAAATAAAGTATCAATAAGCAACATTGAGTTTTCACACTGCTTTTAACACTTCATCTGGTTATGTTACTTGTAATTTTATCACTGTCCAAAAGGAGGAGACAAAATACAAACAACAAACGCGTAACATCTGGTGGCAAAAATTAATTTGATGTTTATTACCTTTTAATTGCATTACATACTACATTTCCATTGGTGGCATCATGCTTGTAATGGCTGAACTGAAGGCCTGCATGTCTATATTGTGTTATTATGTTTATATTGTGTCCATATTCATGTCTATTTTGTGCTAATTTGCTATATGTCATAAAATATTTGCTTGTTGTTTGCACATGACTACATTTCTTAAGATTGCAGTGTATGTAGAGTGCAATATCAGATTTCTGACATTAACAAGCAATAGTGCAATCTACAACATGAACTGGTCATAAGAATGTGTCAAAATGCAATAAACCGTTCACTTATTCACTATTATTCATCTTCCTGTGTGCTCCACATCACAAACTTGAGAAGTGTGGAAGTGTCAGAAAAGCATCCAATTATATCTGATTTTGCCATCTCTCATTAAAAATTGTAGCTACAGGATGTGTGTGTGTGTATGTGTGTGTGTGTGTGGAAAAGGTGTATTGGGTTAATGAATATTTCTTTTTTGACTGAATTCTGCCTTCACTCCTAATCACATTTCCTGTCTAAGAGAGGAAGTGTTTGACACACCAAAACAAGTATTGTCTTCAGTGCATATGAAATGTCTTGAACTGCAGGTGTAAGTGTATAATGGGTCTGTAGGGACAGGCCATGGTACATCATCTCACCAGACCTGTGACAAACACACATGCCATTAGCACTGACTAGAGTGGCTGTTGATTGTCTAAGAAGTTTGGCTTTTTACACCTCTTTTTGTTGGCAATAGAAAGTTTCTAATCTGTAGATACAGATTTGTACAGATTTTTGGAAGTTTTCTTTATTTGTAATAAAAAAAAGTATAATGTTTTACAGTATTTTTTTATTATTTTGATGAAATGCACTGGTGAAATATGTTTTATTGCATTATTTATTTTTGTTTGTGGTTTCGTCTGTATTTGACTTTTTTTGTTTATGAATGCAGAATGGAAAAATGGAAATGAATGGAAATGAATGCAGAATGGAAATGAATGCAGATTACAAGTCGAATAGAGACCTTAAATATTGCATAAATATATTAAAATTAATTTAATTCACAGGATCATTTAAAAGTATGAATGCTTAAAAAAAATCACAATGAAACCAATATTTAGTAAAGAAAATTGTGCCACTTTACAATTATGCAGCGTGCAGCATTTACCCAATCACATACATTGCAAATAAGATACTTCAGAGTACAAAAGCATAAAAAGGAAAATGGCTCCAATTATCTGAATCAAGAAAGGCAGTTTTGTGATGAAACAAATACCTGTCACAGTTTTGTTTGCCGTTATTAAAACAAAAACAATTATAGAAGAGACATGTGAAAACATTGTTTAAAGATAATTTGTTCTCTAACAAGATATTGGCACACTGTGAAGTTAATTACTTACACCATTTCTGTGAAACAGGTGTTCACAAATATTCAATTTATTAATGTTTTCAGATATCAGACACTGAAAATTTGCTTTAAGTGTAGAGGATGTTATCAATGTTTTACTTTTTATTCATAGTTAATAAAATTGTTTTTAGCTACAGAAAATACACATCAGGATTTCAGACGTAATTTATGGTGTTTATTACTTAATGAAAAAGTGTGTGTAAATGGCTAATGTTGGCTTACGTTTTTGAATGTTACGTTAATCAGCTTGCGCTCCATCATCTGCAGTATCTAAAACATAACCCTTACAATACTGAGACATTAATTTTCAGAATCAAAGCAGGAGAAAATGTCTGTGCAACGGTTTCTTCAGCATTATCTTCCACCTCTCCCCGTCCATCCTTAATGAACATCTTTAACATCTTTTATCTTCTCCCTGCTTTTTGTTTTTAATTTCTGAAGTGTGTGTGTATGGGGGGGTGCAGAAAAAACAAGCATGTGCGAATGAACGTGGGGTACAGAAGAAACATGCTGCATTGCCCAGGGCAGTATGGGTAATAAAGTCATTAATTCAGCTGATTAAGTTGGCCTTTGGGTTAAAGAAAAATCATATCCGTCTCCTTCTCAAATGTAACTGGGGACGCACAGAAGAGGCGAAAATGCCAGCTAATTAGCAGACGAAAAGAGAGCGAATAAGCACGGAGGGAGGGAGCGAGGGATGGGGGCAGAGAGGTGCTTCCACTGAACTCTTAATGAGACATCTTTGGGGGTGAGGGAGTGACACGCTCATCAAACCACACACACATAAACACACACATGCACCAATCTCAAAGACACGTTCTTCTTTAGAGCTGCACGATGCTAACTAATGATCCACAACTAGAGAGCGAGCGAGAGGGCTAAAATGTCAGCCGATGCAGTGTTTTAATGAGCTTGTTGTGAAAGGCGAGCATGACGAGTAAAAAGAAAATTACAGCGAAAACATCACCAGCGATGACCCATCGTGCTCTTCTCGAAGCACGAATGCACCAGCCGACTCGGCTTTGCTTTATTTTCCCTGTTTAATATAAGCAACCAGTATCTCTGGAGAGCGCTTGTGCAAGATTGCTTCATGCCATTTTCCCTTTAAGGACAAGGTCAGGTAGATCTCTTTCCCTCAATGGCAGTCAGAGGACAGCGGATGACAACAGATAGGTCTTGTATCTTGCATCCGAGTTCAATAGTATCAGGCTTGTGCTTCATCCCGCTTCAGTCTTTTGTGTGCGTGTCCAGAGCTCTTCTTTTTGAGTGACACCACCGCAGACATTTTACCAGCGCGTCATATTAACTGACAGGAGACTGCAGCGTGGACCTGTCAATCACAGTGCCAAGATGGTATACGCAGTAAACAGGGACCAGGAGGCTGACAGATGCCTGTGTTCAGTTGTCAATGTGTGCTGCTTACTTGAACTGGGTGTCCTCATTCATTTCAGTTGGTATCTATTTAAAATGCAGTGAATAGAATAATTTAAGATAAAACAAGATAAGATAAATAGTAAATTTGAATTAAATTTGAGATGAGCTTTGTTGCATTGTCTGCTTGTTTGTCTTAGTGTCAAAAACTTCCAGTGCACAGAAAACACAAACAGAGACAGGCATAAATAAACAGGGTAAGTAAAATATATGCAGAAATAGACAACAAGACAGAATGACGTATATAGATCCTACATAAAGAAATACAGTGATGTAAAAAATTTAAATTTACTTGCAACACTAATATTCATAATATCATATATTTAGAATAATACTTTTCTAAATTTACAGTTTAAGATAACTTTAAGTGTTAGAGATATGAAAGTATTACATATTTCATTTACTTCAACATGCTGATTTCATTAAAATGCTCACATAAAATGTTTTTCTGCAGGCAACTAGAAAGACACGTCACATAATGTTGATTTTTGCTCCCTTGGTTTGTACAGTGTTTGTACTCTTGAACTATGTACAGTATCACGTCATAGTATTACTGGAGTGATCATAATTTAAAAGATACCACAAAAAGCTGCACTTTGCGATACACAGATACTCTAATTTATATTTTTTTCCACCAAGAAATAGGTTTCTGCAAACCAAAAATGAAAATTTGAGGTGATTTTTATTGACAGTAATTGTGGAGAAAACTAATACCCAACAATATCACTATACTGGACTATATTACATCTGATTATCTCTGCTCTGCTTCTGTTTTTAAATTAAAGATTAAAGTTTAGTGTTAAAAGTTAAATGTAAAAATTAAGCAATCCTAGTTCATATGCCCATATTTTCACCCTCTAGGTCTATAGAAATTGTTTTATATTCTATAGAGGAGCCCATTAAACTTAGATTCTCATATGTAAATCAGAAAACCAATTTATGATGTTTTGGATACGATGTCTACTGTAAGGGATAAAAATAAACAATACAACCAATTAAAAAGAACAAATTACAAATAATTCAGGGTTTGAAAGAGTTACAGTATGTTTTATCTTGCAAACATACTCTGTATAATTTGATTTGATTCTATTATAGATTTTCACTGCTGCCTGCTTTCTGGCTAACAGCTGTATTGATATATCTCTCACTGGAGAGGTGGTGACCTCGCACGACTTCCATTCTGTCTGCATTGTGTTGCATTGTGTACATCTCGGGAGAACAGCAAAAGCATCACGTTCGCTTCAGGCACAAGTCAAGCTCTAATAGTCAACCGCAATTTCATATTCACAGATTGTGTGTAACTTCATGATTGTACTTTTAAAACCACAGAAAGCTGGGGAGCTGAGTTCAAATTAATCTAACTCGGCATCAAACTTTTGCATTTATGTAGTTCAGCCGCAAACGAACTGAACATTAGTCATTAAATGGCTGTAGAGTGATAATTCCATTTAATGTTTAATAGTTAAGGGATGCGGATCGCACTTGGGTAGAGAAGTAATTTCAAAAGAATGAAAAATTCCATTAAAGGAATGTTATCTGTTGCATTAGCAATGAAGTGCTTGTCTCTGCTGGTTTGTACTTTGAGCTGATTGACATGCCTTTCAGTGCAATATTCACCCGACCTGCATCAGCAAAGACACTGTCCTAAATAAGAAAATACTCTGTTGTTTTCTTTATAGGGTTTATAGACGGGCTGGTGTTATTAATTAGGATAAAACACATTTTAAAACTGAAGGCTTTCAAAATGTGGTTCAAAAATAATGAACCAAAAGTGTGTGTTGTCTGGATGGTAATAAGACAATTAATTGTTTTACAGTAATTTTATTTGTGCTTTATAAAATAGTTAAATTTAGGCTGCTCTATATATTAAAGGCAATATTACTGTCATTTGATACAAAGGGGACATTTAAGATATCAAATAACCACTGGATTATGCAAATATGCATGGTGGTTTTTCTAATGTAAAATATGGAACTGGTGTTTTAATTTACTTCGAACGATTCTGTAAATTATGTAGTATATTTTTTTTACACACTGCCGCATATAATGTTAAATGCTATATGGAGAAAATACAGTGGTAATCAGGTTGTGTACAAACTGCACTTCAGTTTTCAGTAATTGGCTGATGGGACACTGAACATCCTGGTAAATACATCTCATACACACTTAAGAGGAGATGGCAGAGAGCCCTCATGTCATGGAAAAGCCTTGAAAGATCCTCTCTCAGGAAACACAAGACTGTTTGTGCTTGTGTGAGGCCCTTCATGGCATGTTTGAGGTAAGCTGGGCCTCATCTGGCACAGACTCTTCAATTGATATTAAGATAAAAACAAACCTTTTTCAAGAAGAGTTTTCAGGGCTCAGCTTCTCTTTAGCTTTTAGGCTGGAAATAAAAAAGCACTACTGACAAAACAAAAAGCCTATTAGAATCTAAACATCCACCAGTTACCAGGGACAGCACAGGAGCAGACCTTAGAAAGAAGACACAATAGCCGAAATCATTCAGAAACTGGGAATGAGGTGATATCTTTTTATATGTTACTGTTTATACGTTCAGGATGTATTTTCTATTGATAAATGGGTGGATTTTAACAATTGTGGAGTTTTGTGTAGATTATATAATATAACATACAGAAATTATATTATTATATTATATTACAATTTGTAGAGTGTTGATGTCTGTGTACACCTGGATGACACATCATTCTAACTACTTACCTCATCTGCTTAGTTGTTTATAATAAAGTATTAATATTATTAATATGATATATAAAACACAAAAGTGTAATAGCATAATATTACATAACAAAAACAAACAAGTCAATAGTCAATCATTTTATGTAATTAGGATGGGCTGTGTACTGAAACACTACAAAAAAGACAATTCAGTAAAAGAAAATAAAGGCCATAACATTTCACAAGAAAAATGTTAATCATTTTTTGTAATTTGTTGAAATGACAGAAAATGATCCTGCATTGATGGCAGAAAAGTTCTAAATACAGTATTTTTTTAACCATTTAAAACTGAAAAATGTTGCTTCAGTCATTTTAAATAGTATATTTAAAACAGCAGTTTATAGTATATCTCTGTCTCTTGGTTTATTTTTATTAACTTTCATACTTCATCCTAGTTTTTCCACACTTCCGCCTCTGCTACCTTCCTTCTACCCACCAATGTCTTTCTTCCAGTCTGTTTTCTCTGGTTTGTTCTCAGTCACAACACTTTATCATCCCTTCATTCTCTTGTACTGTGATTTCACAGTCCATCCTGCAGTCTTAGAGCAGCACAGCAGAGCCGGTGTACGGAAGCCTCTTTCCCTCAATAATGAAAATATCACAGGAGACCCAGAGGGGGTTGCTGACCTTTATCGGCCCGGTGCATTATCGCCACGCTTGCTTGCTCTTTCGTAAAATGCCTGGCCACACTCCTCTCCCCGGGGCAATGTGCCTGAGTGACTGCAGTAGATTGAGTGCTTGTAGATCCATACCCTGTGTAAATAATTTATCACCCTCAGATGCTGCTGAGGACGAGGAGAGGAGAAATAAGCAGCCAAGGGTCTGGGAAGGAAAAAAAGGCTTGTATTTGTGCACCGCATTGCACTCAATTACTGCCGACTTAGAAACGCAGGGAGAAAATGAAGTTGAGTTTGAGGAAAACAAAGCGGGATTGGCTATTCTCTGCCTGGATTTATTCATGCAGTAGCGGAAAATTCACAGCATGTGTTCACAGGAAATGGTTTTAGGCATGTTAAAGGAGGCTACATATCAGCCATGGCGACTGCAATGATGCTAATATAGTTTTTCAACAGCCTGCTGAGATTTAGCTGTATTGACAATACAATCAATTGTCACTGCAGTGACTGATTTACAGAGGTGCAGCTGGGCTATAATACATGATATGGTAAAAGCTATATAATGTGAAACACCTGCTCACGTATGACTGCTGTATGTACGATTGCACAATAGCAACTGAATAATATTCTGTTATTATTAACATACCAGGGTAACACACACTTAAAAAAGTAAGATCTCGCCACCCTTCTGTTAACTTAATTCATTTAGCAGATACTTGCAAAGCAACTTACAAATAAGGAAGCATTTTGCCTTAAGGGAAAACATAAGCACAATCTACAAGGCCACGTTTACAAGTAGGAGTAGAGTTAAAGCTAAGGAGAGTTAACTGAACATAAAAAAGAAGAGTTAAGCAATGGGACGTGAGGGTTTAGTCAAGTGTATAAGAAACAGGTGTGTTTTCAGTTGTTTCTTGAAGGTTTTGTGATGGTCTCAGCAGAGAGAATGGAGGCTGGCAGCTCATTCCAGCAGAGAGGAACAGACACCTTGACTGGAGTTGTCAGACAGAAAGACACGTCTTTAAATACACATTTAATATTTGCATTTGTATTGGAGATGGCATTAAACAGCTGTGTAATGTTTACATTTATGCATTTGGCAGATTATTATTTAAAGAAACTTACATTCATACATTTTTTTGAGAATTGAATCCACATCCTTAATGTTGTGCTAGCACCAGTTATGCTAAAGAGACACTGTGGCAGTATCACTAAAGTCAAAGTTTGCAGTATTGCTTTTCTCTTGTGGAGGCTTATTAGACTGTTTACTGTTGCTCAGCCAGTTTAGATTTTGTGCTAAAAAGTCCACACTTTTTGTAATGAACTGAATATAACCTTATTAGTCAAAATGGCAAAAAATGCACAATGATTGACAGAACCCCTATTACAATTTTGTCTGAGCATTATTAATATGTAGTGGATTCATGAGAACCTCATAAATTTGTTTTAATAAAATAATTTTAATTAAGTCTTAATTAAAACTTAATATTTTTATGTATGTCATTTTATTATGACTAGAGCTAAAAGTGCTGCACATCTAATATAATTCTTTAGCCTCCTCTAACCTTATTGCTTAAATTATACACTATGATTTTGACCAGCTATACACAGATTTGGTCAATATAAAATTTTTATTCTGTCAGCATTTTGTTTTTTTTCTGAAGGAATGTTTACCACGGTGAGTGTTGATGTTGGTTAATTTCCCTCTAAAGATGTCGGAGGGTTGGGCCCTCACAGTGGGGTTTTTAGTAATAGACTCCCTGCCATCTGGAGCTTGTGAGCCTAATCCAAGGGGGTTCTGTAGAACAGAGGCCCGGGCTGTATTGAATGTGCATAGCCTCTAACCTCCAGAACCACTCCAGGACCCTGCTGTGTTCAGATCTGCTCTCGGAGGGTTACCTGGGCAATGGGCCAGAGTCAATGTTTTATTGTGCTGTGATTTTGTTGTCAAAACACATGTGCTCAGATATAATATCAGTAGGATTTGTGGTAGGAATTATATCTTTGAATGTTTAAAATGTGTTTGAAGACAAAAACCTAACTGTGCCAACATATCTATATCTTTAATTACAAAACTGAAATTTTATTTAACAAATGCATTTGAAATGGATGACTTGAAACAAATACTGAAGAAAAAGCAGCCAATAAGAGCCCAGTATAAATGGGAACGGTTTAAAAAGCATCTTAGAGTGATGCTCTAATAAACTGGTTGATAAAATGCCAAGAGTACATTTTGGCAAAAGGGTGATGAGTCTGAAGATTGTAAAACAAAAAGTCTTGATTTATTTTGGAAATCTTTAGTCACAACATAATTCTCATAGATCCATTTGTGCTATTCCATAGGTTTGATTTTACAATTGATAGTAATTGAGTTTACAATTATACTAAAATGTGAAAAAATATTAATAAAGAATGAGTTGGTGACCATTTTGAATGGCAGTAGCTTTTGAATGTTAAAGGACATATGATAAATAAAACATTACTGCAGAAGTGTGCAGTTTATGCTAATACATACAACAGCGCCCCCTGTGGCAACAATAAGAATGCAAGTGAACTTGCAATGCTGCTTAAATTGCTACGAAAGGTTTCAGAAAACAATCAAATCAAACTTTTGCAAACAGACTTGTGTTGACAGAAATGTTTGTGGTCACATTTCTCTCTTTTTTTAAATATAATGCAGATGTTTCTCGCAGTACACATTTTGTTTCAGAACACTGCCTGTTTAAAACTTAAAATTTTGTTAAAAACAAAAACTAATGATTGCATGGTAATGATTTCATATTGATCCAGCTGTAATTAAACACATCATTTAATGATCCGTCCAGACTGCAGTAGACACTTAAAACTGCTCGCAAACGTCCACACGCAGTCCCAGCTGGAAGATCTCTGCTGAGAGGAGATACAGTGCTCCGCTCCAGGAGCACAAACCAGGAGAACCCAATTAGCAGTGATTTGTGGCAAAGGAGGAGATAGGGACGGGAACAAATGACGACGGGTGAGAGAAGTGACAGAGCCGTGATTAATGTGGAAGCTGCAAAGCACGGAAATGAGAAAGACAGGACTAACAGTGGGACGCTGTCTGACAGGTACCACCTGACACACCTGCAACGAGAAGAGAAGAAGAGAGAACAAAAGAAAACTGCTCCACTGATCCACTGGGACTGTTTTAGTAAATAGGTTAAGAAAGTGGAACATTTTCTTAAGAGAGTCGGAGAGAGAGGTGCTAATGATTGTACTAGTGATAAGGCTGTTATATAGGCCAATCATGATAACTGCACCTGATTGGCTGATTAACAGAAGTGCACATTCCGCCCGGTGTCAGTTCCAGAATTTGCCAGAATGTTTTCAGTGTAAGAATTTCAAGTCAATACTGGAAAGTTAAATAAAAATTAATTTAAATTTAAAGATGGGGTAGTTGTTACACATTTTACTCCATATGTGTCATGGTCACAAAGAAAACAGTTTAGATTTCTTTAATATCTCAATTGTTTCGCCTAGGCAGCAATGAGAATAAATAGAGAGCAAATAGAAACTTTTGCTTAAGTCTTCTGTTTTTTAAAAATTTCTCATGAGAAAACAACCAAGATTTAAATGCTCTAATAGAGTTTCAGAAGAAATCTCAACAATGTCACAAACTAAGCTCAGATTTGACAAGTCTGCAATCAAAAGTCAATACTACTGAAGATTTTAATACTACTCCAACAGCTCAATCGTATCTCATCAAATGTATCCAAACCCACATTTAATGCATTTTTATTTACATTTAATGCACAGCTCTGTACTCGTAAAGTGTATTTCACGGTATTACTTGCAATTTCACGAGAAACATTTAAAAACAAAGTTGATACATAAATGAAACACAAACTGAAAACTGCATTAAATCTCCTGCGCTATGACAATTTCCTCTGGAAAAGGTTTATTTTCAATTCAATTCCCATTTCTAAGATTTAAAATGACCGTGATAAAGATAGAATCGTGATATTGGACCAAACTAATGATGTCGTTACTGAAAACAGCCTTGTGTTTAGCTGCTAAATGACTTCCTCTTTGGCACAGCGTAATGATGCTTTTGGAGGCTTCTGAAACAGTCTGGGTCTCTTTTTTATTCCTTTAGGTCATTAACTGGATGTAAATCACAGTCTTGAGATGAAGTCAAACACTCAGCCTGCCGCTGAATTTGTTAGCTAAATATTCCTGCCGTGTCTGGCTACCCGGAACGCTGTTCTTTGGCTGTCATGGTGATGGGTCGGTATGTGGAGTATCCCGTGGAGGACTGTTCACTAAGCTAATTAAAATGCAGGAGATAGTTATGGGGCTGATATGCCCACCTCTCCCTCACCAGCACTCAGTCCACAGTCAATTCTCTCTTTCTCTTTTTCTCTCTTTCTTTACTTCCATTTCTTTCTTTCTTTGTATCTCTCCTCTCGTTCTTTCAGTGCTAATAGAAGTTCTGCTCTCTCTCTCTGTCTCTCTCTCTCTCTCCTGTCTGCCTCTGCTAATTAAAACTATGCTGAGACAGAAAGAAAGCAGGAGAGAGGGCACATATAAATTCTGCTGCCTGATTACTCTAAGAATTCAAGACCTTATTATACAACAGCCCCAAAGCTACAACACAAACCTTTCTCCTGTTCTGTGTTGCTTTTGATCACAGTTGATTCATATGTGCTCCATGGAAACTAATATAAAAATATTTTCTTAATATCTTTATTATAAAAATTATTGTAAAATATCTCTTACTTTGGCCAAACCCTTTAACTTCTTAAACGTTTAAGATCTATTTTATGTGTGAAATGTTCCTTAAAGACAACTAAAAGCCAATGAGTTTCACAGGATTAAACCCCTCAAATTTTTCTGTTCTGTTCCAGCTTCATTGGGTTTTTTGAACAGGGTTGGTGCCACCGCACTCCTCCTTTCCTAAACCCTGTCTGATAAGTCGCAGCCCACTTGAAGATGGAAGAGGTGAGGGAGGGCTGAAGAGAAGCAGGTGAACTCTGGTTGGCGTCCAGGGAGGGAAAGACGGGTGCTTTGTAGGTCAGTGCTGATGGGAGGCACAGAGAGGTAGAGGCCTTGCTCATGTTCTGTCAGTCCTTGCAGTACCAGCCCGTTCTCCAATTACTGATGAAGCTTTTGTATCTTTCTCTTTCTTTCTCTCTCTCTTCTCTCATCCTCCTTGATTCCACGCCAGAAAAGCCTCCCTAAAGACACAGGAAGACAGAAACAAGACAAAGATTTTCAGGGTCGGTGGAGGGGAAAGAAAGGTTGTGAAATATTAAACATGACAGGGTCTCATTGGAATGAAGTGCTGTGTTTTCCTTTTGGAAATCTCCAGGTCTCCTGAAATATAAAACAGTGGCAGCTCTGCTATATGTGTCTATAACTAGTTGGCTGGAAGATTTACAGCAAATATTTTATAACATAGTTTTGGTAAGACAGTCTGCAGAACATTTTAGACAATGAAAGTTCTTCATCATGAACTTCTGCAGTCATCTTTATTGACAATATGCAATAAGGTGCATAATAGTAAAAAAAGTAATAAAAAAGTAATAGTAATAAAAAATTGTCAGTTTTTAAACTCTTTTCCATCTATGGAGAGCTATAATACAGTACCTGGACAGAGCTATCTATTATCTTTTCTGTTCAGCTCAATGGCAGTTGCTTGGCCATTACATTCACTTATAGAAGTGCTATTGATGCTTGCTGCCATATTTGCATATAGGCCCTCAGTTCCGGCCCATTTATTTTAACCTGAGCCGAAAATGTCATGCGACTAATCTCTTTGGAGCAACAGGAAAATGATCACCTGACAATGCGAACTGGCCTACGGCACCATACAGTCCAAATCCATTAAAAAAACAATTCATGTGTTGCGTTGAAAAAAATGTATTTAGCTTTTTGTCAACCACCAAAAGTTTTAGTTCTGGCATCAAATAGCAGGGGCTAAATGTTGAAGCTAACCAACCAAACTGTGACTTCATTAAGTGAGTCACCTCCGTTTTACTTCCTGTAGAGACGATGGCGTGATAACCGCTGGTCTGGAGCTGTAGAATGCCGCGGGCCTCTTATTAATATTTCTTGCACCAATGACACCAGCTGAGATGAAATATTGGTGAGGCTTCCGGTCTCAGGATTAAAGAGAACATGAGACTTTTTACTTCCTCAGCAGACCGCAGGGCAAGCGTGGGCCATTCATTTGGATATTAACACCACCTCTGAGGTAAGCAAACATGACTTGGATGCAATTATAACTACAACAGTCCTCTAATAAGTCTTGATATAAAGAGAGTCTGTGTTTGTTAATAAACAGGTTTAAAATAGTGTGGTGCCAGTTTATGCTCATGGGGAGAGATCTGTAGCCCTAAAGCTGCCATCGTATGAAGTTTAGAGAGAGTACAGACAGACATTAAAAAATTATATTGATAGATTTTTCACTCATCATCTGAGCCATTTCCGTTTATATGTGTGAATGTCACAATAAAATGCATGTGCAGGCCTGCCATTCGCCTGCTAAGTGTATGCGTGTTTCTGTGCGCGTGTGTGTGTACTAGCCCATGTATTTATTGCTGGCAGGCCAGTTGTTTCTGGCTTGTTTTGCTCGGTCGATAATTTCCTCATTTGCTAGCGGGAAAATAGCTAATTAAAACCCTCTTCAGCTAACAGCCTGTTTGGGAGTATGCTAATGCAGTCCTGGGCTGGCTTCTGTTTCTACCCTTGTTCCCCCCATTATAGCTGTGGATCAGGACATTGATTCAGAGCTCATATCAGTGCTGTAGGTGTGAGCCAAAAAGCCCATTTTTCCCATTTAAAGAGAAAATCTTTGAAGCAGAGAGATTCCTGAAAGAAAGCCAAATTTCATTACATTTTAATAAGTAGTGAAACGGCTGTTAATTACACAATTACATTATAAGATACTGTTTAGTGTCCTGTAGATGTTTGTATATATTCTGATATACTGTGATATATACAGTATATATATATATATATATATATACACACACACACATACCTGGGGTATATACGTACATAAATTTATACAGTGCAATTTATTAATTACAACAATTGTTGATTAAACAATAGTATAATATAGCATTAGTGAAAACCATATTACTCTGTTTAATGGTATATCCTTATATGGCTTATGGCTTATATACTATATGTAATAAAGATCAAGTAAATGCCAGTATTTTCATTCCAAGCCAGTAAAAGTGTAGACACAAAATAATATAAGGCTAAGAATATAATATATATCCTGTGACAGATATATATAATGACTTATAAGGAATTATTTTTCCTGTAAGCAATTGTTCCTGTAGCCCGACTGGTAGAGCATTGCGTTAGCAGTGCAAAGGTTGTGGGTTCGTTCCCAGGGAACACAAGTACTAACAAAAATGTATATCTTGAATTCATTGTAAGCCGCTTAGCGTCTGCCAAACGAATAAATGTAGATGTAAAATGTAAATTTAACCCATATATATATAAGTAATATACTCAACAACTGAATTAACTCAGCTGTAGTGGTAAGTCTGTGCCCTAAAATACAACAAATTTAAGAAAAATGTAATTTTACACTTTAATTCTCTAATGAACAGAGAATTCATTCCATCAAAATAGTGATAATTGTGCTAGTTTCTACAAACAAAACTTTTGTGCTTGTTTGCCGGGGAAATTAAAATTTTAATCTTGATGTTAGCTTTCGTGCCTTGGGGTGAGTTCACTGAAGTCTGAAAGCGCTGCACTAGAGAATACAACTGCAGGAGTGTAGTAATTAGCTCTTATTTACCACACATTCTTTTATTGATGTGTTGTTCTTCCTTGCTAACTTCCTTTGTTACACTGTGATGAAAGTGGATGTTGAAGAGACGAGATCGAGCCAAACAACAGATAACAACTTTCATGTGTTCTGCACTCTTTTATCCAAACTTTGTTTTGTTTTTTAGGGTCACCATACTTTTCTTTTCGTCTGCTTTGTGTTTTTACAAACAAACGCTCAGCTAAGCTTATTTACTGAGATACATTAAACCAAACTTGAACTAAGCTTAATAGCTGAATTAAATGTACTAAAATTTATGTGTGAATAGTGGAGGGAAAATCCTTTTTTATGTTTATGTTTAAGTCTTCCATAACACATTTAAGTAGGTCAAACATCATCAATTTGTGTGTATGTGGAGATGTTTGTATATTATCTCTTGTCTTACGCAGAAAATTGTGGCTGATGCATCTATGCATTTATAAGTGATGTATTCCGCAGACTCTAAATGGTACCTTATCCACAATTCCGCATTAGGATGGTGCATGTGAACAAATGCAGAGAGATGATACAAAAGGTTTTGCATTTAAACTAGGTTACAGAAAGAGGAATGCCTGAAACATAAGTATAATCATTGGCATAAGAATAATCATTGGCATAAAACTGTATGCTAACATTTACGTTTTTATTAAAGCAGATGCTATTATTCAAAGTGACTTATTAATGATATACGTGTTTTATGTGTTTTAATGGGAAGCAGTTGCATGATCTTGGTATTGCTAGTGTCATGTGCACCAGCTACATGACAACTGACCTATTAACTAGAGCATAACTAGACTACTTTGTTTCAGAGATTTTATAGACATGCTCAGATTTATATTGACATAATGCAAATGAAATGTGTTTGAAATTACTTGTGAAGTTAAATCTTGCACACTGTGGCTCTAAACCAGATGCCCAAGGAAAGTTTTGAGGTGATGAAAATGAGTATTTGAATAACCACACTCTTAGGAAAATGATTGCGGTCAATGATAAAGGTTCTGAAAAACCACACGTCTTTATGAGAGACACAAAAAAACAGATTGCAAGCTCAGGTTCTGGCAGAGCAGGGCAGCTGATTGCTCACCGAGATGTTTCAGAACTGTCACAGTCTTTTTGTACAGCTGCCAATTATCGCTGCACCCAGCGCTTCTCAACAATACTGTGACGACACATCATTTGTCGAAAACTCACACGCTTTCAAAAGTTAATTGGATTTTAAAAAGCAATATCAAATTCCATCGCTATAATCGCTCCTTAAAGATTTTTCTTTCATCAGAGCTGAACACTAATTGCATGAGTTTGAATAGAAGTGGGCGGTTGAAATTACCTTGAGCCTTTATCATCATACCAGTAAAGGGAAGGAATGAAAGGGCGAGAATATCGGCCATTTTTTTAAGTTACTGGATGTGAAACTAGTGGAGAACATTTTGGTGTTTTTACCAGTTAAAAATGTGAGTAAATAGTACATACAAATGTTCAGAAATATACAAAAAAATGTCTGTTTTGCAATAGTGTATGACCGAAAAAAAACCCTGTGCTATTCTTATTTAATTCTTTTATTCATATGTTTTTTAACCCTGTTCCTAAGTTTGTTAAGTATTATTTCTGAACCATTTTGCTCAATCAGAAATGTTAGTAATTTTGAACACAGTCACTCTAATTGTTGGTTGCAGTAAAAAACAAGTGCTCAGGACTAAACCACTGCAAACTGCAACCCTGCAATGTTATTGAAACTAGACTCACAACATGAATTTCAATTATTCTGAACAATCTAGGACCTGATAAACAGCACATTTCTCTCTCGCCTCATGTCCTTCACCAAGAACAGTGCAATTACATTTTCTGCAGGGAACTGGGGGGCTGACGGAATACAAGAGGTCGGTAATCAGAAGACGAGAGGTCTGTCTTATGATGACAAATTACACACCAGATCAACACTGCATGCTTTCAGTGTAGCTGTGCCCAACAACACCCCTAAAATCAGACGAGAGACCATCTCTTTCACATTTGGCCTCTTTAACTGTACACATGCTTATATAGAGGAACACACACACATTCAGAAAGGTCAGAAGTGCCATTATTGGAGACACTGTTGTTTGCTTCATGTGCGAGGTCATATAAATATTAAGATGAATGAGCTCTTAAAATGTCATAGCGATAAAACAGTTCTAAAAAATAAAATTTGCATCAACAAAGTTTTGGTTGCTTTCTATAAAAATAAAAAGCATACTTTTTACAGTCAGTCATTAAAACCGGATAACATTAGCATTAAAGGTAATAACTAGGCTATATGAAGTGCTAATGTAATTATTATAATTAAATGTTATGTAATTGCATATATATACTGTATATATATATACTGTATATATGCACATGTATTTATTCTCTGTACATATTTGCATAAAAGATATGTCAGTGGTTCTGCAAACTGATATTCCATTATATCATGTATTTTCTCAGATGAAAGCTTTTCTAATTTTAGGGACTCAAACAAAGGAAAAGCGGTCCAGGGTCAGTAATGCCGCAAGCAGCGGGACTCCGCCTCCTCCTCCGCCTGTCACTCAGAAACCTCTCCGTCCAAAGCCCAATTAAATCGCTCCCCTCCACGTGAGCTGACCCCGCTTGCATGAATATGGATGAGAGCAAATGCAAATAAACCGCTTCACCGCTGTGCGCATTAAGGGCTCCGAGGAAGAGGATAACAAAGGAAAGGCCCACACTGAGAGACGGGAGCGAGGATGCCATCACTTCCCTGAATCATCCCGAAACACGAAACCTGCCGAGACATACTGGCCAAGACGAAAGACGCTGCTAAGATAAAGTGTTTGCATTTAGAACATTATCTGTACGACAAAAACCTTTATAGGACTCGCTATAGAAACACGACATCCAATACTTTTTAATGTGTTTGGTAAATATGGATCTGAGGGGACATCTCTTACCAAGAACAGCGCAGGAGTGATGAATTATATATGAACTGTGGCTGCAGAATATCATTGTATAATAATCATTGACTTGCTGTCACAGAGCAGTATATGCACACAATTGCTTTTGTAATAATAATAATAGTGATCATCATTATTGTTACTGTTATAGAAATAACAGCAGCAGAAATTTATGAAATTCCTTCACCATGAAGGAACTGAATATAAACCTCTTGGCATCAAATGAATTCAGCTCTCTCTGTTACAAAGCTGCGGTTTGTAGGTAAGAATTAATACACAAATAAAATAAGTAATAAGTATGATGGCTTTATAGATAGTGACATTTAATGCAGGAAAAGTGCCAAGTCGTCACAGCGTACAGGGTGTGCTTGTAAATAATTAATCTTTGCTCCTCATGTCTACTTGTCAGTACAGACTTGGGGCTTGTATCCTGGCAACGCGCCATGGTTTCCACATGCTGCAGGGAGAGAGGAGCCCTCAGGGGGGAGCCAATCATCTCTCTGCCTGGAGCTGAAACACATACACACATACTGTACACGCACCCGTATACACAGAGAGAGGCATTTATGTATGTACGTATGTTCTTGCAAATGGAATCCACATGCACACACATGCTACATAATAGCGATCTGATCTCTATTTCATATCATTCATGTTTTAGCATGATTGCTTGGCCTACACCTGTAATGTAAAAATGACTACAGCTACCTTTCTTTATTTAGTCCAATAGAAGAATAAATCAAGGAAAACTGATTATTCAGCCGCAATAGAAATCCTTATTTATTAGGGTAATAGAATGCTTGTAATTGAAAACCTTTTAACTTTATACAACCTTTTAAAAGGGCTCATGTGGGTTATATGTTCTACAAACTTTCAAGTCACTTTTTCAAGAGTGTGTGTTGTGTTATTGGGTCAGTGTGTTGAGTTCACATGCCCGTGTTATTGTCAGTCATAAGACGCCTCTCAACAGGGTAAAATGTCAGTGTTGTGTAATCATAGCAATAAACAAATCTGATATAACCACATGACCTGCTTATAAAAACTGGTATAGTGTCAATTAATTAAAACTCACTTGCTTGCAAGAAGTTAAATGATAAAATGTTAAATGGTCTCTGTCTTTGTAAGTCGGTTTGGATAAAAGCGTCTGCTAAATGTAATGTGTCTAAAACAATTGACAATGGAAAGGCTGTGACGCACATTGTTAGATGTGATCAAAGGCTTTTGCAGTGATCTGCAAACTGAGACCTTAAGACATTTAGGAAACTTTAAAAAATAATTATGATAAAACAGTAGGAAAATGTCCTCTATAAAGTGACTTTTGCAGAAACAGTATTCCCATTTCTAATGGGCTGTGATTCTGATAATAAGGTTAGGTGCAAGAGTGTAAATGTATGTGTGGGTGTGGCAACGTTTGTGTGTGTAAGCATTAAGTGCTATTGCCTGAGGGCTGTGTGTGTATGTGTGTGTGTATGATTGTGTGTACGTGTGTGTGTGTTTTTGACGACCTAGTAAAGGCCCTGCCTCCAGGGTCAGCCTCATTAAAATTCTAATGGCTTCTCAGCTACATGCAAATGGCTCTAATGGCAAAGCTAAGCAAGAAAGAGAGTGAGACAAAGACAGAGAGAGAGGCAGGGAGGGAGGGACAGAAATTATTCAAAATTAGATTCGTGTTTTTTAAAAAAAAACATGGAGAGACACTGTCTGTCTCTTGCTCTGTGCATGCGTGTGTGGACGAGTGGCATATTGTTGTTCAATCAAAGCTTCGGCTCTAAGCCATGAAGACAGTTTGATTATATTGCTTAAATGATGCTGGAACACTGATGGAGGAACTAAATTAGTCATATATCATTTCAGGAGTTGCATTTTAAATGCCCCTTAATGTAGGACTGAATCATGATTCAGAGTGTAGGCCTTCATTTTTCACTCACATTCATTTGGCAAATAGCAAAGATGTGCAAGAAAACAATTCTCAGTGGTTTCATTCGATGGATGTTCAATACACACATTGCCCGAATTGTGCTTTAAGTGTAAAATGATCATTACGTTAGTTGTATTTGAACTGTATTTCATTACAAAATCTCAAAAATAATTTCATTAATTGACAATCAAGCACAGCCTGTTCAACTGAATCCTCATAGGCTTAACATGGCTAAAATTCTGTGTAACCACGACGATAAAACGCCTGGTGATGGCATTTCATTCAGAGAATTAAAAGAAGGAACAAGCCACAAAGCAAGTGCTGTTTATTCATGTTTTTGCACAGGGAGATGCTGAGCGAGTATAAGAGAGAGAGAAAGAGACAGAGAGAGAGAGAATGAGAGAATAGGATGGAGAGGGAGAGTTTAAAATACACTCTTCCCAGTGTGTGTGATCCCGCAGTGAAAGCATATCTCTGGCTGCCAGCTCTCTGCTATTGAACTCTCTGTCATAAGTCTGGAGTTCTCTTGTGCGTGCAGCTGTGGGGCTGAAGTGTTGTTTCCAGCAAGTGAGCCAAACACTGTTCCTCAGCCTAAAGACCCCCGAACACACACATACACAGACATACACACACACAGAGCAAGCACAATGGGTTGAGAAAGGGCTCTCATCT
>JAZGTK010006855.1:0-20183 GCA_036877625.1 Ambastaia sidthimunki | reverse complement strand
CTAGAATAATTAGTGTGGATCCTCTAGCTGAAACCTTGGTATACACTATTGAAGTGTTACAAGCACTGTTTGCCATAAATATGGATGAATTTGTACAGTAGATTTGTACAGCCCAAATAGTGGAGATACCTGCATGGGAAGTTAATATTAGTTTAACTAAATTTTAATATTGTTACAGTTTTGTACAATTCACATTTTCCTATGAATCAATTTTTTCTTTAATCTTTACAATCAATCTTTACAGTTTCTTAAGAAAATGCATGTGCAAAACCTAACAATGCTAAAATGGGTGGTTGCCAGGGAGATTCTAGGTGGTTTCTAGGGTGTTCTGAGATGTTGCCAGGTGTTTGCTTACTGGTACACTGGTACACTGCTTACTGGTATGTCCCCAGTATAAGAAATAGTACTCTATGGTTTGGCAAAAGTACTAATATTTGTAAAACATAATTTTGCAAAATATTACAATACATTATTCTGTATGTTATACCTGATAGCCTAAGGCTTGACTCTTATAGAAGAATATAGAGGAGCATGTTGTACAGCACAAAGACAACAGACCAATGTATCAAGGGTATGTCCAGAGCTGTCTCTAGCAGCAACCTCTGTGAAACTATACCAGCTATTAAAATGCATGGAGAGGATCACCACTAAAGTATTTATCAGAAAGGAGTTATCTTACAGCATTATAACAGCTGAACATAAACCAAGGGGGTTAGCTCTTGAAAATCTCCACACAACATGAAATGTACATTTCAATTTTAGCACATTGAGTACATTGATTTTGAAATTAAATTTTTTATGTAATAATATGTACTAGTTGTGTTTGCTAGTAGTGTTATGTTTTACAGTGTTATATCAGTGATCTGTCTTCATAAAATACAACCAAATACAAACATATTGTATATTGAATGATTCTTATAAACTTCTTATAAGACTCGATTAGAAAAGCAAAAACAAACAAACTAAATGTCAGCACTTAATTTTGTTATTATTTAAAAAATTTTTGTTTTTGCAACTTTTATTTGTATTAATTTTTAATACATTTTTATATTTAGAAGAGAAGTACACTTTTTCGGTATGATGTAGTATGTTTTTATGCATGCTGTGTGATTATAGTTTTAAACTTACCATGTGAGATGAAAAAGAAAATTGTGGCAAATAAAATACATAAACTGCACTGCCTCCCCATAATGTAACCAAATGCCATTTGTTTTGCAGTATTTTATTTAGGGTGCAAACACATTTGTGAGAATAGGCTGTTGTTTATTTTGACAAATTAACATGCAAATCAAGATAAATAAATAAAGTTTATAAATTCTTTTTTATATAATGTATATATAATGCATTATATAATGTATACAAATATTCAGTGTAGAATGGATTGAAAGCCACAAAAATAAGAGTTACTTCAATAAAGAATTTTAATATATGGAACATGTGCAAATCTACAGCAAAACATTGTTAAACAGTCATTGATGTACACCAGCAGTAGGCTGTTGAATAAGCTGCTGAACTCATTTTGGATAGCAGGAAGATAGAGCCCACACATTATATATGTTTTAACATTCAATAATATTTTGGCAAGGAAATAACTCTCAAAACATTTATATTTAAATTTACAAATAAAGTTAAATTTGAATTTACAATCAATTTTACATTATTCTGTTTTCAAACATTACAATGAGACTACAAGGTACATGTTTCAGGAAGATACGGTTCGAACAACTTCTAAATGTTCTATTTAAATTCTATTCAAAACAAAAGCAAGTATTTACAAGCCAATTTAATAATTGTTTTTATTTGTTTCACAAGCTTTAACATGAAATTGCATGACAACAAAGTTAAGATATAAAACATGATTGAACGAATTTCAAAAAAATACATTTTAAGGACCGTGTGACTGAATGTAGCTAGTTTTGCAATGGGTCACGTTTGTAGCTGTGGGCTTGGAACTTCTGAGGAGCTCTGTGGCTGAAATTCGTCCACTACAACCGGCCTTGGCGCTTCTTGTCCTTCTCAGAAAAGCCATGAAGTTGTCATTTTGAGAACTGATTTTAGAAACTCCGCCACCAAGTGTCTGAGTGCCAAGGTCACCTTGCCTACTTTCAAATGAGTCTTTACGACCCAGAAGCTTTCTTTTGGATCTGCAAAATAAGACAACTGCATTAAAAAGAACAAAATGTGGAAGCCAACTTCAAATCAAGAAGCTGCACTGGTAAAAACGTTTTACATTTTTTGATCATTTTGTAGAAGTATTAACCAACCTGTGGATGATGGTGAATAAGTCCTCTGTTGTGTGAGATTTGGACTTGTAAAGAAATACATCATCTTCTTCCCCCACTAATTGTAGAGGTCCAAGGTCTGGCATTTGGTCCCTTTTCTCTATGTCATATGTTGGGTGAGCTATTAAAATGATGAATAAATGTGTTGAGCCTTGGAGGAAATAGCTATTGATTACAGGAAAAGTGATCAAAAGTGATGATCAAATTATATTTTTCTCTTACCTAGACCACCTGCTTGTTGTTCAGTGGCCATAGGGTAAGCTGGAATGACACCATATAAGGTGACATGATATTGGCTTGCAGATGTTGGAGATTTTGGAGACTTGCAGAGCTTAGATGGAGACTGGACATTATCTGAGCTTGGCGTTGTCTGAGATGAGTTATCGTATGATGAGTTGTCCACACATTTCTTTGCCAGAGGTGGTGTTGGGGCTCTCCTCTTTTTCTTAAGTTCATGTCTGTTGATTTTGTTGAAGGGATGCACATTTGAATCCTGCGACTCAAGAGTGCATGGGGGTTGTGGCCGACGGTGCTCCTGCATTGACTGCAGAACATGTCCATCGAAACATTGCTGCTGCCTCTGATGATGTCCTTGTTCAAAACTGCCAATATTTGAGGATGGTACAGTCACTGTGGGTTTTGCTTTGTTAATCATTGCATAAATGTCATCTTGTCTTTCACTTGCTATCACTGTTGGGGGTTCAGGACCAGAAGTTGTTCCATAATGTGGCAGTACATTATGTGACTGTGCTTTGGGTGGCCATTTGTTTCTCTGTGGTTTTGGAGCCACTGGTGGTTTGGCTTTTGGGCTGCTTGTAGGGCTTAAAGAGTTTCCAGCTCTCTCAGTCTCTTCCTCGATAACTTCTGTAGTTTCTTGTGCATTCTCTAAATCAGAGCTGCTTATTGAACGCAGGCGCACATTGTTCAGTTCCTCCTGAGTTACCACTGGCATTATGAACATACTGTTGCTCATCCTTTGCTTGGGTCGAGTGGCTTCTGTGCTGTCTGAGTACCGCCGGTTTGCTTTAGGTTGAACTCCTGAATGTTCTGGATCAGGGTTGCGCTGTTGAATTTCAGGAAGCTGGAGAGATAGTCTTGCGTTTCTGTTCCTTGCCCTCTGGCCAGGAATTGAGCTGGAGGGCTTTGGGCGCATCCTGCAACCCAACTGAGAAGGTCCCATGTTAGCTGAGGTCAGGACTGACTGAGTGGGTGTTTCACATTGGCTTGCATAACCACTTGATGGAGAGTTTGAACCAAGGGGCTTGGAAGGAGATGAAATAGAAGGCTGGGAGGGAGAGGAGTGGGAGGAGGATGGGGAAGTGTGTACTTCAGAATTACCAAGGGAACCTTCATTTATTGGAGTAGCCACAGAGGGACATAAACCTGATTTGCATGGTTCGCTGGAGCGTAGTTCATTTAGCGCTCTGTGACACTTCGGTGCCACCTTACTAGGTGCTTCAGATGTAGGAGCTGATTGCTTACTAGCTTCTGCCTTAGATGTAGGGATAAGATCTGGTAGTAGCATGATATTTTGGGCATCTTTTTTGAAGAGTGTTTGTGTTTTATGTTCAGAATGCTTCCCAGCTGTGAGCCTTTGCAAGGACACTGTTCGTACAGGTGGGGCTGGTTTTCTCTTGGCCTTTTTAAGGACAATGCTTCGGGACCTAGACTTTGGAACAGCATCTGGAAGGCGATCTCCTCTCCTTAAAGAGGTGCTGTCACTGCCACTATCCTCCGAACTGCTGCTGGGGTATGAAAGTGCATAGCTTTCACACCGTCTTCGGGCCACTGCCGGGTTGGAATTAATATTGGTGGAAAGGGACAAAGAACGTCTGTGAAGCTCTACATTACTGGTTGGTCTACATCTGCGGTCTTTCTTGAACTCTTTGTCCCGTCTTACCACAACAGCAGAATTAGTGGGTGATGCCTGGCTTGGCTCCTCTGGGTCTTGAAACTGTGGAGGGGGTTTGATGACATCAGGTGCTGTCAGAAAGGAGTTTACATTATCATCCCACTCAGCTGAAAATGTTGAAACATTAGGGCCACACCAGCCCTGGCCAGAACAAACCAAGGTTGGATGTTCCATCTTCTATTTTAGTTTAATCTTGGCACATTCTCATAAATGAGTTGTAGAGATATTCCATCTTCAGCATATTCTTGAAAATACACAACCTGAGGCAACAGAAAGAATCACTTATTTCAGTGCTGTGTACAATAAAGCCAAACATTTAATCTCTGTGATACTCAAAATACCACTGGGTGACATCACTGCCCAAAATCCTTTAAACTGAGTGGTCTAAAACCATGAGAAAGGGAAAGTCAGCCCATCTTGGTCTTTGTTTGGCACATGAGTGGGTGTTTGCCATGGCAACAGTTACCTGTATATCCATATAGAGACAGAAAGAAGACTGTATTTGCACTGGTATTTATGCTCTTAGATGTAATCATGAGTAGAGAAGAAAAACAGATAATAGAATTACATGCAAAATGGGAAGGATAACTGCTACCAATGGTAATACTGGACCACCAGTATGTTCTTTGTAAGGTCACCACATGATCTGTTTTATTTTATTTAACATCCAACAAAAAAGCATGTTTAATATTCTCAAAAACTTTGAAAGATAAGACTGTATACCTCCAGCTGGGAACGAAATCTATATCATCTAATTCATTTCTTCGAAGTAATCAGAAACATGATTTTTTTTAATAGTAATCTATGTTATCTACGTCGATATTAAAAGAAAATATTGACAAGAGATGATGTCATGTTACACCTCAGTCCTGATAACAAATGCAGAATGTTTACACAGATTATCTGCACTCTGCTCATACCTTTCACTTGTGATCTATTCAAGCCCTCGCTGCATTTTTTATATGTAGCATTTAGAATGTAGAATTGTCTAAACTATATGAATCCATCTGTTGACTTGATTTTACCATGTCAAGATATCTGTGATACTACTGAGACTTCTGTAACAAAAACCCTCAACACCTTAACAGAGAAACCAAACACTCAAAGAATGCAGAGAAAATTTAATCTAAAACCAAAGTGCATTTATATTCCACCCAGTGCTCATGAAGGTTTGGCATAAAAAAAGAAATGTGTCCCAAGCTTCTTACTGAATAGGCAGCCATCAGTCGTATATGTTCACACCTAGCTTTCTATTGCTATAATGACAAACCCAAGCAACCTGTCGCTCTACCTTTATAATTAGAAGTGGCACTGAACAGTGCTTAGTGTGAAAGTTAAAAGCCATGAAAACTTGCTGATAGGAATCCTTAAGATCAACAAAACACAGGAGAAGGACTTGTTCTGCCATTCACGTGCACTTGCGTGTGCATTCACAGATTTATGACGTTGTTCCACTGCAGCATTCCAGACAGGGAAGAGATGTTTTGTAACCATACCGATGCGTATTACAAATTGCCATGTTGGAATAGTTATACAAAATTAGAAGCCAATTCAAAACCAAAATTCAAAAAAGAAATTGAGCAATTTTATGATTCTAGTAGAAACACACCGAGATTATCGCAATGTAAACAAGGCAGAATATTAGATAAGAAGCGACAAGTTGCTCAGCCAAAGTCAGAGGTCACTTTGTCAGTATTGCTGCAGAGGACAAATGTCAAAAAAAATGATGCATTGAATCAACAAACCTTTAAACTGACATTTTATAAGGACATTTTTTAAAGAACGAGGATGATGAAAACCAATCGTCCTCAAAACATCCCTATATTCTCCCTTTCGTCTTACCTTTTATTTGGGTCTGGAGACGGAGCTCTGCTGTCTGATGCTGTTCCCTCTCCCTCTTTCGCTCTCTCTAGCTCACCACTGTGGCTCAACGCATTCACATGCTGTTACCATGACGATAGGAAGTGGGCTGCTTGCTTCCTCTCTGAGTTCAAGTTCGTTGGATGCTGAGAGAGAGAGAGACATATTACATAAACACCAAATCCTCAGAGAAACAGGAAAATTCACTGTGCTGCTTGTCAAAAACAGCTACATACCAGCTCTGAAGTCAGAATCTGCATTGCCAGCATAGTTCACCAGCTAGAACAACATTAGTGACACAAAATGACATTTGCACTGATTTACACCGAGACACAGAACACAATGTACAGTACCTTACGTATGATTATGTATGATAATAAAACTGGTATGCTTTGTTGTGTCTTAGCTGCACCTATTTGGATTAGCAGCTCTTGTAATAATCAGACGCAGTGTATTTTGTGCTTGTATGTGTTGTTACAAATTTGATGAGTATAATGTTAAATTAGAAAAACAAATATAAATGTTAAGACTACATCAAAAGTAAAGCAAATATCCAGGATTGTTTAAATTAACAGGATTAATGCAGATGTCCTCACATAAGCATAGCATTCCACAACTCAAAAAAAAAAAAACAGTGCAGTCAATAAAACTTGTCATGCACACCCCTGCAGATGTTGTTCTCACGAGCATGTTACAGATACTGGATGTTACTGTAGATCCACCTAGTTTCAAGAACACTGAGAAACAGGCGCGTACCATTGTTCTGCAATTTCCACATTTTAACAACAGAGGTGGTGTTAGTGCTTTTGAAGAGGTGTGAAATATATAATTATTCTGTATTACACAATTCAGTTGCATAACCCAAGCACATTTTAGTGAATCTTGTAAACTTCATGTGGGAATGTTTATGCATTATGAATATACAGTATAGTTGATCTTACAAAGAGGCTGTATTATTGCTGGGTGGTTAAAGAGGTGTGATGAATGATAACAGTAATAATCAGAGATGCTTATTGCATTCAATTTGATTTATCAAAACATCCAAAAAGATCTGTAAGAAGAATCCACATGGCTTGTAATCTTGATAAAACTATAGATGCAATGCATTATGATCATGGGTTTCAAATCCGAGAAAATTCACATAAAATGTATAGTGTGACTTTAAGTCGCTGTTAGTCACTTTAGATAAAAGCACCAGACAAATGCATAGATGTCAATGTATTTTAGATGGTCTAGAAAAAAAAGGTCAGCTTGTGTATGTCAGTATGTGATTGGGCTTACAATATTACAACATTCCCAAAGACTTCCATTGATTAATATCTAATAACCAGAATATTACAGGGAGATAATGGGGATAGGCTTTTTTTCTACAACAGTAAGCAACCACCCACAACACCCCATCAGAAATGCAGAACATCCAAACAAAAGTGACAACACCTTAGTAACTGCATAGCAACACGCAACACCATCAACAACATCATGCAACCAACCACAACATCAAAACTTTGTAGCAGTGAGTTTTCCCACAGGCAAGCACCACTTAGGTTTTCTTAAGAAAATGTAGGAATCTAGTTAATATTGGTCTGGTTTCACAGACAGGGCTTAGATTAAGACAAGAGTAGACTTTAGTTAAAATACAACATTTAGCTAGCTGTTATAAACATGCCTTATAAAAAAAAATAAAAAAAAAATTACTGGTATGCATCTCAAGACAAAACTGTAACAGATGCTCAGACACAAGAGGATCCATATGCAGCATTTTATTCAAATCAGCGTTCAAAACAGGCAAGGGTCAAAACAACAGCAAACAGGTACAAAAGGTATTCCAGAAACGAGAACAAACACAGATCAGGGCAGGCAAAAAGCGAAATCAAAAACACAGGCGAAAGTCCAGGGGCAGGCGGTTAACAACCAAAAACGAGAGGCAGTCCAAAAACACAAACCAGAAATCCAGAAACCACAGGAGAGAATGCTCAGAGACGTTAGCTAGGGCAAAACGAGACTTTGCCCAGAGCAGCAGTACAGGCGAGTGCGACGGAGGTGGAGTCGGAGCGATAGAGGAGTCGGACCAAGCTGGTGGGATGGTGGGACGAGGTGAAGCCGGAGGAGTAGAATCCAGAGGCGCAGGAAGGTCGACGGCAGACCAGAGTGGAGCATGGAGGACAAAGGAGCCTGGTGGAGCTGGTGGAGTGACGGGACAGGGTGGAGATGAGAAAGCTAGGTGGCTGAGCGAAGCGGCAGGGTCCTTGGGCTGAGGCTGAGAGCAGGATTCTCAGATCAGAGAGGAAGCAGAGGGATCCTCTGGCCTCTGAGTGCCTCCATCAGGGCCAGTAAACGATTCATATGTTCCAGGTCTAAAAAATGGGCCTGGAGCTTGAGCAGGTGGGTTCTCAGGCCACGGTGAGAAAGCTGCTGGATCGTTGGGTGGCGAAGTCTTCTGTAACAGATGCTCAGACACAAGAGGATCCATATGCAGCATTTTATTTAAATCAGCGTTCAAAACAGGCAAGGGTCAAAACAACAGCAAACAGGTACAACAAAGGTAATCCAGAAACATGAACGAGAGAACATACACAGATCAGGGCAGGCAGCAATCAAAAAGCGAAATCCAAAACACAGGCGAAAGTCCAGAGGCAGGCGGTTAACAATCAAAAACGAGAGGCAGTCCAAAAACACAAACCAGAAATCCAGAAACCACAGGAGAGAATGCTCAGAGACACTAGCTAGGGCAAAACGAGACACTAGCTAGGGCAAAACGAGACACTAGCTAGGGCAAAACGAGACACTAGCTAGGGCAAAACGAGACACTAGCTAGGGCAAAACGAGACATTAGCTAGGGCAAAACGAGACATTAGCTAGGGCAAAACGAGACATTAGCTAGGGCAAAACGAGACATTAGCTAGGGCAAAACGAGACTTCGCCCAGAGCAGCAGTACAGGTGAGTTTATATTTGGTCTCTAATGAGTGTAATGGCTGCCACCTGTGGTGGGCGTGGTCCCAGCATGGGGTTCTGGGTAATGTAGTTTGTGACAAAAACAATGGCACTAATGTATTTTATGTAATGTCAGTGCAAGTTTCTTTCAGTTAAGACAGCTCAAATATGCAGTTTAGTCTAGAACTAGGCTTAAGCCTATGTCCATATGGGCCATTATTGCATGTTTTGCTTTAAGGGTTAAGGTCTTAGCATCTCAACATAACACACCTTAACATAATCTTTGATTTGTCCATAATTCTTTATCTGAATGTACACAGTGTTTACAACAAAGCATCATGCTTCCTATAACCAACTCTGCACATGCAATTTCAGTATCACCCTTAATCATAAAGATATTTGATGCTCACACTATCATTTAACAAAGACATGTTCAAAATAATTGCAGTGCACAAGGCATTATTAGACTGTAAAGACTGTAAAGATCCATTCCATCAATAGAATATTACATTAGAGATGACAATCCTTAACTGTACAAATGTAATCACAAATATAAGCTCCCCCAATGCTCTGCATTTTGTGTCTCAGGAATGTATATTTTCTTTGTGGCATTATTGTGACAGAAAAAGAGAAAAAGCCAAAGAAAGTGTGGGTGTCAGTAGTCAGTACATGCCAGGAGCTACTGTTCCAAGCTTCTGTGAATGTTCTTACTCTCTCAGCAGGGATGCATTGAGGTTTAGCTGTTAAAGTGTACTGTATGTGTTTTTCTGTGTCTATGGGAAGTGCCATTTCTTATAAAACCACCAAACCACAAATAACGCATGAGACACTCCCTTAAAAAAGAGGAAGCCAATGTGCAAATACTGACAGGAAACATGGTGTCTTGACTTTTGACTTTCTTGCTTAAAGATTAAGCTGAAACAAGGTCACTGAAAGTACCATGGGTGGGTTTGTAATATGCCTTCTTGGTCACCAATCATGCAGTGAGAAATACAGACAACACCCAAGAACTGCTTCTCTAAAATTAATCCTGAATTAAACATGAAACTAAGGGCCAGCTCATCTGTTTGTATTACTACATTTTAATTCAGTTTGTATTATAAAATGTAACATTGGAATTAGAGAAATTCAAAACAGAAACAAAGAAAGCCTTGACAAAGATCAAACTTTTAACACTTAAACTTACATTCAGAACTAGATGTGAAGAAAATGCGCTTGAAGAAAAATGTGCTTTATATTTTTTGGTAAAAATAGCTCACCCCTATGTCTATATATGATAGTCTCAAAATATAGCTTGAGTCCCTCCTTCAATGAAAATATACTTTTTTTACCTGTTATATAATCAAGCGGAAAGTGTATGTGTGAGTAATACACATCTCTCACAACAAGCCACATGATTTATAGTATCATTCATGTCTGTAGCAAAAACAGGACGAGTTACATGTCAGAGTTAATTACTTATTGTTTAAAAACAGAGCAGATAAAATACTGATAACTTAATTACATAATAATGTGATATCTAATTAATTATACATCTAATTTAATATAATGATTAATTCGCTGACATTGTTTTTTCCCTTCCTCTTGTATTTTTTCTTGTGTTTGCACTGGAAATAAGCACATTTGAAATAATTTAAAGTCTACCATCTTAACTAATGGGCACTGACATTTTTTTAGGCTAATCACCTAAGCTATAATTGCCATGGGAATCTGAACAATCTGAACACCTGAACACTTCATATGTGGTTTGTGATAAAAGAATATAAAGAGAAAAAGCTTTAAGCTGTGTGCTTTTAGCTCCATTTACTCTTACACTAATGATCAGCACATTTGTTACAATTTACAGGAGCTTACAAACATCAAAACACTGCAGAAAACTGTACCCCACAATCACCTTCTATTTCTAGTGTGATGAATGAACTGGCAGTGATTACATTACATCAAAGTCTTGATGTAGCAAAATAACAATATACCATACTTCTGTTTGAAATCTATATTGTTGCATAATTGCCCACTGTTTACTTAATATTTTAAATCAGAATGTACTATATACTGTGCACTATGCAGTAAATAATAAACTAGCTAGTTTTCCATTGCTACGTTAAAACAGTCTTGCAGGGTAGGTTAAGCTGCCCTCTACAGGTAATGGAATAAATTACAGTTAAGTGTGCAAATAATGGCCTAAAATAAAACATGATGAACTGCCGCATATTAATTCTGTTTCTAATTTATTTACTGCCCCAACAAAGGTACTTAAGATACTGTACTATAACGCCGACACATGAAAGGAAGACACTATGACCACAGTTGTCTATTTATTATCACGACTCTTTTCAGCAGCTGCTTTCTAAGGCTGAGTGTGGCTGATTCTGCTGCCATCTGGTGTCAAACAACTACAACAGGACCATGGTCAGCTCTGTCCCTGCATTACCAACACAATGAACTACAAGAAAGGTTTTATGTTGTTGAAACATCGTCGTGCGCTTACAGCGTAGGCAGCTTTAATTGTAATGAGAGCTTTTGTCATACAGCACCAACAAACACACATCAACAAAGATCATTGCAAAACCATCACTATTGTTTACAGCAAACATCTTTGGACATGTTCCTATGTATCAAATGGAAGTCTTGACTATTTACGTAGCCACTTTGTATTTTTGGGAATTAAACACTTTATGTATGCCACCAATATTGTTTTTTAATCACTTGTAATGGTTTTAGAAATACATCAAATGTTGTGTGCATTACTACATATTGGTAATTCGCAACAAAACATAAATTATTACGTTTATGTGCATTATTAAGTCAAAACGTAAAGCAAATTATAGTCTAGAAACTCCTAAAATATCTGTTGAATAATGTTAGACAGATTTACAAGTTAACAATTTAGCTTTAATTTAGTTAATATTGAGTTCTTTGTTTTCGAGTGGATTAATATTTTGGTGGTGAACTGCCACACCTGCCCATGCAGACGAGCCGCGACTGTATATCTCACCTCGGCTGCGGTAAATTGTAACTTTTTGCGGCAATCCAATTAAAGGCACCGGTATTTAACGTTATGTTAATCAACGTTAAATAAATAAAACTCCATATTGAGTTCTCACACTTTCTTTGGTCACCCAAGGAGAAGTTTTGTAAGTGTCGCTGCCACAAAGAACCCAGGGTTCTAGAACTGCGGTCCTATTATTACGGTCCTGAAACTGCAGCTTCTGGCACTGCAAGAACATGCTACTCCATATGGAAGCGTTCTAGCCTTGCCGCAGTTTTTTATTGGTCGAGCGGATGCAGACGTCATTATTCCATCTGCAACGGCAAAAGACATGACGTGTCTTACAGTGTGGACAGGTTCTATGTCTACATTATCGGCTATGGTTTTTGTCACGTCACTCGTTCGTAATGTATTTGGGGTTCTGGAAGCTGTTTTTGTTCTGAAAGCAGTAACTGCGTTGTATTTCATGACCAAAAGCTCTGAATCACAGCCCAGACCAAGCGTTTGACGTCCGTTGTGCGAGTCATTTCAACAACCAATCAGATCCAAACAAGCTGGCACCGCTGTCTGTGAACTGCCAACGCGTTATGAGCGGAATGACAACCCAAGGCTGAACGCTCCGCAGGTAAGAAATCTTAATGCCAATAAACGGGATAACGAAGATAAATAACAGCAAAGAAATAACAGAAACAAGCCGGTATATTTTGTCTTGCGACGTCTCCATCGTTTTCCCAAAAAATGCGCCTTGCCTGGGATGCTTTCCTGCGCTTCATGTATTCTTCATCTTCACTTGATGGAAGAGGGATGGAGAAACGCGCCCGTTCTGTGGTTCGTGGCAGTCTTTGTTTAAAAATATTTTACTATTGATCTATGATTTACTGCAATGATGTAACAGTTTCTACATATAATACTTATATCAATTGAGGAGCTTGATTCTTTTCTCAGTGGTAGTGAAATATCAGTACAGCCTCATTTTTTCCCATGCAGCAGGGGACTAAAAATGGAATTTGTCTAAAAATAGCCAATTCACCCCCCTCATCATTTTAATATGCTGTGAAATATATTTAACATGCTCTGGAGGAAATAATCCAAGCTTCAAAATTTAAAAATAAGTTGTATTAGTTATTTAGGATAGTATATTTTTGCTCTTTGGTGTATTATGACTTTTAAAGCAAAGGTTAATGTAACGTATAGGACAATTTTTTTTGTAACACTGGCAGGATTTTAAGCTGTACTACATACAGTACTTTGTGTATTTATAACCATATTGTATTTTGAGTATTGAGTGTTTTCTGAATAATGTATTTTTATTGTATGTGAGTTTTGTCTGTGTCTGTCTGTAGTCTACTCTTATGTCTCTTTTTCTTGTCTCCCAGTGATTCACCCTCCTGCCGCAGCAATGAGTAACCTGTTCCAGAACACCTCTTTTTTGAACCTGGATATGCTGGATGCAAAGAACGCATCACCCGCCCCGTCCTGGGAGCTGGAGCCAGTGCCCATCATCATTAACCCGTGGGATGTGCTGCTGTGTGTGACAGGCACTCTCATGTCCTGTGAGAACGCTGTGGTGATCGCTTTGATTGTATACACGCCCACCTTGAGAGCGCCCATGTTTGTTCTTATTGGAAGTCTGGCGTTCGCTGACCTCCTGGCTGGCCTGGGCCTGATCCTTAATTTTGTTGTCACCTACATAATTGATTCAGGTTTTGTCTCGTTACTGTCTGCAGGGCTCCTCATTACAGCATTCTCGGCCTCTGTGCTCAATATCCTTGCAATCACTGTGGACCGATACTTGTCGCTGTACAACGCATTGACGTACCACACCGAGCGCACAGTGACTTTCACCTACATCACCCTGATACTTATGTGGGTTATTAGCATCACTCTCGGCTCACTTCCGGTCCTGGGTTGGAATTGCTTGGATGATGAGACCACCTGCAGTATCTGCCGACCCGTGAACAAGAACAACGCTGCAGCACTCGCTGTGTCCTTCCTCTTGATATTTGCCCTCATTCTGCAGCTGTACCTTCAGATCTGTAAGATCGCTTTCCGGCATGCCCAGCAGATCGCTGTTCAGCGTCAGTTCATGACTACCTCACACTCGTCTTCCACCACGAAAGGGGTCTCCACCCTCACCACCATCCTTGGCACCTTTGCGCTGTGCTGGATCCCACTTGCCATGTACTCGCTGGTGGCGGACACTCGATCTCCTGCGATATACACCTACGCCACAGCTCTTCCAGCCATCTGTCACTCCATCATAAACCCAATGATTTATGCCTTCAGGAACCCTGATATTCTTAGATCTTTGAGGATTGCTTGTTGTGGGTGCATGCCTTACAGTTTTACCATGCGACCCAGGACACCCAGCGATGTATAGCATGTTCAAATTGAAGCACAATCTTGGCAGTGGCCTGTCTATAACTCCTAAAAGCACATATCACATATAATCCACATATTGAATAATCCAGTGGAGTGTGGACACATTTTTTATGTTAACACTTTTTTAATTGTAACATTATCATACACTCTAAAAATGATTCTTAAAAGGCTCTTCACAGAGATGCCATAGAAGAACCATTTTCGGTTCCCCAAAGAAACATTGAGGTAAAGGTTTTAAACATAAACATTTCTTTCTTACCTTTTAGTTCTAAAAACCATTTACTTTGTTAAACAGAGATTCTATGGATGTTAAAGGTTCTTTATGAAACTATACAGCTAAAAATGGTTCTTCTATAACATCGTTTGATGGCAATGGTTCTTTTATGGCACTTTTTAAAAGGAGTGTACTTTTTTGTAATTTTAGTGAGCTAATCGAACTTATACCACAACATTCAAAAAATCAATAAGAAATCATTTATTAAAACATTGTCACTTTTTGGAGAGTGATGTCAATAAGGACTTGAAGCCAGCTCCAACAAACACGTTAAGTTAAGAAAATGTACAATTACAATTTCTTAAAGTGATTTTATGCAACCGTGGCCTAGCTTTTGTTTGTTAAAGGATATTGCTATTACTAATAATTACTATAAAGATTATTAATTGATTATTATAAGAATGATAATTGATTATAAGAAACAAAAACACAAAAGTACAAAATGAGTAAAATGCCATTTTCATCTTATTAGAATGTAGTGCATACAGTTGCACCTGGAAATGAAAAAACACCCAATCAAACCAATAATTTCATAGTACTGAAATATTTTCAAGTTTTCACCTACTCTCACTTAATTTGGATATTGTAATAAAAGAAACCTAAAAATAAATGCAAAAATAATATAAAGATAAACTAATATATTTCATCTTGACAAATTTTAACAATTTATTCAATATAAATAGACATATATGTTGGAAACATATTATATAATGTTCCACATAACATAAATTACCCAATTATCTAATTAAAGACAATAACAATGTAAAGACAAATTATACACTCAGTTCCAAAAATATGCATTATTATACTCAGTATTTGTGTAAATGCAGTTACATGAACACTCTAATGCGAAGATGTCTGTAGTAATGTGTGGTTGCATAGATATGTAGTGCAAATAGATGTTATCTATGCATTTAGATTGTATTTCAGTCTTGGATTTGAACTAATAATGGATTATGGAATAATGTGGAATAATTAAATAATTTCCAAATCTAAAATTATTGTCATCATCATAATCATAATCAAAAGGGTAATAACCCAGATGTAGCATATACATTAATTTATTGCCTTGTAAGCACTGTGGTATGCCTGCATTAATTTTCTCATCTTTAAAATTGAGAGACTTGAGAAAATGTATGTTGATTTAGGTTTGGCAATAAGTTAAGAAACAACTTGATGGCTTGTCAGGAATGATGTGCATCAACAAACTTAAATTTGTAACATTGCACATTTCCAAATGGATATCTTAAGGTGTGTTTCAGAATCATGAAGAGTGGACCACTATGGACCAGCTGAATGGTGTATCTTTTTCAAAATTTTCAGGGCAAGCAGAAGCTTCCTATTATCTGAACAAAATAAACAATTTTTGTCCTAGACCTAAGCCAACAACTGCCTTATAAATATTCCCAATGGCGCATTGAAGGGTAAATAATACTATTTTATTCCTTATTCTAAATGTACGTAATTCTAATGTAATTGTCAGGAACATTACCAGTGGTGCATTTAAAACACCCAAACATGTCCTTGGCAACTACAAAATCAATAATGCATCATGTTTCAGTTCAAGTTGTGTACATTATTTATAACATACCAAATCCTCTGTTCAGGATCTTGATGTTTTGACTGTGATTCCACAAGTGTATTGTTTTAACACACATTCTTATATACTAAAAACATAGAGATAAGCAGTGATAATAATTTTCAGTGTACAACAGATTGTTTATGTCATTGATATTTATGCTATCACTAATTATTTATGCTATCACCAACACCAAAAAGTGTTGTGTGAATGTTTGGTGCAGTTTGCCTTATTTCCACTGGCTTTCTATGTATTGCAAGCTTCAAACAGTGTTTTGTAATCAATCTGTAAATGAAACGTGACAAGACAGATATTGTACGTTTGTTTTTACAGCTATCCTGCTAGACTACTTTTGTGTGGCAATGGAAATAAGAAATCTTTACATCTTTATCCACTAAAGTGATAGAATACTGTATAGTCCTGGGTTTGATAAAAAGTCTATGTGTGATGTTGTCATTTTGTCTCAGACTAAATCTGCTGGTAATTGTTGGTACTGTAGGTGCAGCCAAAGAACCAATTTTAACATGTTGCTTAAAGAGAAATGAATCGTTACTACTGCTATTGCTCTATTCTAAATATTACAGCTAGCGTAAGATGTCTACTTTTCTGAATGTACTGTCTGTTGCCAAGATTTTTATTTGAGCACCTGTGATAGTCTCAGACTTTAACTTTTTAAAGCAAGTGACCCAGTCTAACATTGAATGTTAGTCTGTATATACACAATACATTGTCACAATACAATTGTTTTCTGTGTAATGCTGATATAGAACTATATTTTTGTACTGCCTAGAAAGTTTCATGTCTCCATGTGTGTTGTTGAGTAAGGTGTTTAAAAAATAGACTTTTGAGATGTATGTATGTTTTCAGTGAATGATTCCATAAAAGCATGTCACAGTGCCAACCAAACTCTGTCTACCATTCACCCCAACTGTGTGTATGAATGTGTTCGGAATGAAATACTAACCTACCAACCACAGTTTTGATACACATTATGTTAAGGTCTTTCAATACACATTTGTGTACAGATGTATTTTGGGAGTCCAATCAAATAAGGAGTCAAAAAAGATCTTAAAATGGTGCCTGACATTACTTCACTAAAAAAGAAAGGTCAAGTTGAACAAATTGCCAAATGAAAATGACCAAATGACTACACTTAATGGAATATACATCATTTACATTTATACATTTGGCAAATGCTTTTATCCAAAGTGACTTACAGTACATTCAGGTTACATTTTGGGTACATACACAGGTACATTTTCTCAGTACATTTGCTGCCTGGGAATCAAATGCCCAACCTTTTGCACTGCTAATGCAATGCTCTACTGACTGAGCTACAGCAATCAAAAGCTTTTGGTTTCTAGGGTGTTGTGAATGGTTACTACATCATGTTGTGTTACCCCATCTGGCACTACACAGTGACTTATAAAAAATTATACTATCAGATTTGTCTTGACATAAAAATTCCTAAAACTCGTATCTCTTATTCATTTGCAGTGTTTGCTAAAACGAGCATCACTTTTACTATTTCAGGGTGTAGGCTTTTTGACACCCCTAATACTACATAGCAACCCCTTAGCAACTATTTACAACACCCTAGCAACTCCAAAACAATGTCTTAGTTATCACCTGGGAAAGACATAGCATTGTGCTAATAGTCAACTCCACAGCAACGCCCTGGCAACGACCTTCAGCTAAACAACACATCTTGTTGACATCGTCCACTCATCACTGCACGCGCTTAAAGGAAACATCAGTGGTCCAAAAAAAGGTACACTTAAAGGCACTAGAGTGGTCCTTATAAATGGCCTTATGTGACTCATTGATGCTTTATAAACAGGTAGTGTGCGTCTGTTGTTTGTCAGCATCTACTCTCAGAATCCACTCTACACAATGAGTCAGGGGAGAGCTGGCGGAGGTAAAATGGACAGATGGAGCCTCGCTGATGGAGGGAATAATGACGTCACAACCTAGGAGGGAAGCTGCAGATAAAAACAAGACCCCCCCATCTGACTGCTTATTTAGCATGCTATAAAAAATACACTGGGGTCACTTCAAAGGCAATTTAGCTTCTATGGCCTGTTCTGCTTTCCTAAAATAAAAGTTATTTGTATTTGGGATTTATTCACAGAAGCCAGGCTAAAAAGAAGCATTACAATTTTAAATAAAAAATGTTGTGATCACAGAACAAAAAACAAAAAGCGTGAATCAGAACTCATTTTTAAACATTTAAGACATTTAGGTTTTTTTAAATTACATATTACATTTAATTTTTTTTTATTACTTGATGTCATTCCAGTGTGAGATACTTAATGCTTAAAGCAATGATTCTGAATAAACAAAAAGTTTTATTTTATGACACGATTGCAGCAAAAATAATTAGCAAAAATGATTGAAGAAGCTGTGTGAGGGTGGGTGGGATCACTGAGTGCTTTCCATGTTAGTCAGATATTGTAGATATTTTGAGGGAAGGTAGTGTGGCACTGACAATCTTTCCTGCTGCATTTACTATGCACTGCAGAGCTTTTTGGTTGTGGGTGGTGCAGTTACAAACCACACAGTGATGCATCTTGTCAGGATATTTTCAATGGAAATTTACAACAAAATGAGCACATGATTAGTGCCGGAACTTTGGCTCTCCTCAGTTTGCAGAGGAAAGGAAACACAGGTGGTGTTGGGTTTTCTTAGCCAGTGATGCAGTGCTGGTGTTGTGTTGGGTATTAGGATATTGGCTTATAACTTTTGAAAACTTCGACCTAAAATCATGAAAGTGCTTTCTTTAAAGTCTTTAAGACATGCAGATTGGGGGTCAACCATTTTGAATTTTGTTGTAAAATGCAATATCTTATGAATGCAATTATGTACCTTTACGTTTGGAGCTTGAGTGCACTAATGATTAAAAGTTATAAGAAAATTACTTAAACTGCTTATAACTTTTGACTAATTTGCCATATTGTTATGTGACTTTTCATTTTAGATTTCCTGGCTCATGTTAAGTGCTTATAATACCAAATTTGTCATAGTTGACTGTACTTCCTGTCCGCCATTTTGAGTTATTTTGAAAACCTGCTTTTTCAAACTCCTCCTAGGCCGTATGTCCATTTTGCACAAAATTTTGCATGCATCATCTACGGTCAAAAAGTTATTAAAATGTTTTTGATAGATCAAATGGTTCTCATATAATGCATCAATATATTACATGGCAAGATGCCTAAAAGCATCTGAGGCTGTGTCTCAAAAATGCTTTGATGTATTGACATGAAACTTTGCATGTGTCATTGTGAACACATCTTGACTGTCTCAAAACAATTTGGTGACAGTGCCACCGATGATAAAAAAAATTACTGTTTAAAAAAACTACTGTATAGGTAGACATAATTTAGCAGACAAAAATCCAAATTGACAGTAAAATGTTGATAAAGTTGCTGAGAGCATGAAGTCTTGCGCCACCTGCTGACCTTCCAAGACATGCCTTGATTAGCTTTCGGCCCAGTCTAAAGTCCTGAGCACTCTGGAGAAGGTTTTCATCCAGGATATCTCTGTACTTGGCCGCATTTATCTTTCCCTCGATTGCAACCAGTCGTTCTGTCCCTCCAGCTGAAAAAGACCCCCACAGCATGATGCTGCCACCACCATGCTTCACTGTGGGGATTGTGTTGCACAGGTGATGAGCAGTGCCTGGTTTTCTCCATACATACCGCTTAGAATTAAGGCCAAAAAGTTTTATCTTGGACTCATCAGACCAGAGAATCTTTCTCACCATCTTGGAGTCCTTCAGGTGTTTTTTAGAAAACTCCATGCGGGCTTTCATGTGTCTTGCACTAAGGAGAGGCTTCCGTCGGGCCACTCTGCCATAAAACCCCGACTGGTGAAGGGCTGCAGTGATGGTTGACTTTCTACAACTTTCTCCCATCTCCCGACTGCATCTCTGGAGCTCAGTCACAGTGATCTTTGGGTTCTTCTTTACCTTTCT
>JAZGTK010006854.1:0-20183 GCA_036877625.1 Ambastaia sidthimunki | reverse complement strand
GGTTTATCTGAGCCAATCAGTTAAGCCGTAAATATCATGTCACTCAATCACCCTGGAGCTACATCACAACAATCTGACCAGCTATTGGTTAAGTATGCCCACAGAGCCAAGCCCTTCACTAGCATCAGAAGAAAGGATAAAAAAATTTAAGTGGATTAAGAGAGATAATGTAGTAAAATATTTTTGTATATGGTGGTGAACTTCTGTAAAGATGTCTTATGAATTTATTAGTATTTATTATTATTTTGTAGTAATTCAAAGATACTTTGTGCCACAAAAATAGCGGAGACTAACCTGCTAGTACCTAACCTAACTTGTCTTCTGTAGCAGGTGCATCCCTTGGATATGTTATTGTAATGTAATAATGTGATGAATAAATATTCATGATGTTAAATTAGTTAATCTTAAAGTTAGATGTTAGTTAATCTGTCACAGCCTGAAAATAAAATACATATTAATGTTAAGCAACAGAACCAAAAATAAATTTAAACAAAAATAAACACAATTTGTTAAAATTTTATTATTTAATAATAAACAGGATTATACATCAACAAAGCCAATTTATTGGCATAATTTTTCATTTCATTAATTTCACAGTATTCAATACACCTCTTTTATTATTGTTGTTCTTTTTACTAAAAACTACCAACCAAACTACAACCAAAAATGACTAAAAAAATAATTTGTTGTTATATTGTTTAGATCAGGGGTGTACAAATTTGATCCTAGTAGTGCTGCAGAGTTTAGCTCCAACTTGCCTCAGCTTGCCTGGAAGTTTCTAGTTTGTCTAGTGAGACCTTGATTAGCTGGTTTAGCTGGTTAGCAGGAGATTTTAGTGGCCTTCCTGGAGCAGGATTGGATACTCCTGGTTAATATTATTTTAATGCATTGTTGTTATAGACCTGTGAGGACCATAAACTATGTGCCTTTAAATCTCTCACTTTCTAAAAACACAATTGTAATAATTGCAGGTTACCACAGTGTAGAAAAATATATATGAAGTAAGTAAGAAATAAAAGTTAAAACCTCTAGTAATTTATACAATTGCTGGCAGGTTTCCTGTGGGACCCTTAAATGCACAAATATGTACAAATCAGATAACCACACAGATGTAGTGTTGTGTTACTGTATGTGGATAAGGCTTTTGCTTAAAGTAAATCCTGAATCATAATGCATCATGAATTATTACAATACAACATACTGTGTCTGAACTGTAAATACAAAATACAAAACTTACACATTTATACATGAAAAACAGTAAACAGCATGTTGTGCAGTCTGTAAATTATATAACTTTGATGTGACACAATGTACAGTATTTATTGAGGAAGACTTGATGAAGACTTTACTCTTTACTGTCAAATCTGGTCAGTAAATTATTTTTATTCTAGCTTCTAAATGAACTCACAGCTAATAGTGATTAGTTTTGTGTTTTATGTTATGTTGTTTACGATAATAGAACTAATATTTCTATAGTTCTGTTCTATAGGATAATCTGGTTCTTGAAACTCCTGTTGAGATCTTTATGAGGCAACACGATAGAGTTCCTAATAATGACTTCAGATGGAATATTCACGTTGCAGCCTGTAGGAAAAAACAAATACAGGAGACGGTTGCATAAACTTAAATAGACAATAAACTTAAATAAATACAGTAGCAAGATGCTACCACAAAAGCAACAGCGCCACCTACTGGACTGTATCTACTATCACCCCTTATTGTTATTTAGCGCAGAACACTATAAATTCAATCTGTAGGACTAATTGCTAAACTGCTTGAACCAGGAAGTATTCTTTTATTTTTTAAACATTATAATCATGAACTAAGTAAATTTTTAACTAAGTAAACTAGCATCCTGCAAGTTATAATTTCTAAACACATATAATTAAAAGCCTCCTAAAATAAATTTGTTATAATATGCCTATACAACAATTTCTATATAACAAATAAAACTTTCTCAACATTTAATAATTTGAACAGAATGTTGCTTCTATGTTATACAGAGAATAAACAGCGACTTCATACCAAGGATGGTGATGGATGGGGTTAGACCCCCGTCTCTGAACAGTGTCTCGCTGTCAATCTTGGCATATGGGTCGTTAGGATTGGGGTCACTTGGGGTTCCCTCCACCCTTGCCCACTTGCCCACTGTACTGTCCCACCCAATGATACTGTTCAGCACACAGCAGTGATCCTAAAACAGAGACCCGGATATTTAATACTTTAGTTTCATTTTTAATGTCTGATTATTGAACATTACATCATATTTACTTCCTCACCTGCAACACAGCTCCGTGTAGAATGATGGACTCTCTCACCCTAACACCACCCCCGATCGTCACCCCTTTCCCAATAGAAACATTAGGACCCAGCTGAAGACAGGAAGAATGTAAGTACTGTACATACAGTAGTATATCTTTATCCTTTTTTGCATGTGTACTTACCACAGCAGAGGGGTCAATGTTAGCTGTAGGATGGATATAAACATCCCCTAAAGGTGGAAATAGATAAACTTTAGTTTTGGTTAACGTTTATTTGTTTAACAAGTTTTATTTCTTCACAAAAATTAGTCTAAGATCAAACTATATCTTGCAAACCCCTGCAGCCCTGCTGTGTGGGACCACCTATTTAAGACCCCTGCTTTACTTAAATGTGCATTATGCAGGATTTTAAACTATTCTTTGTAAACACAGCATTCAAACTCTCCTTTAGGGCGGCACATGAGAAGCGCACCCCCCCCCTCATCTGCACCCTGTTATCGTCTGGGGGCTACAAACCCATTGGCCAAAGTTTGCCTCTCAGAAGTCCTGAGCACCCCAGACAACACATAAATATGAAAATATAGGTAGAGGACAATGTTGTGTTCTTTAAACACAAACACAACCACATATTTCTGGTGTATCGTAAGCAATGATTGAGAGGGATTATTTTTTATGAGCCTATGCTTTTAAATTTATTTACTTTTGAAAATCCAGCATGTAGCACCTTTAACATTAAATAATACAATTACTGCATTTAGTGCTATACTAAATAATCATAAATTCTGTTCAATAAATTAATCACTGCTTGTCAGAGATGTACTAAAGGTCCCTGGTAGTGGGGCAGTTGTGGTCTACCGGTTAAGGAGTCGAGCTTGTAATCAGTAGGTTGCTGGTTCGATTCCAGCGCCAGCAGGTAGCAACTGAAGTGCCCTTGAGCAAGGCATCTAACCCCCGATTGCTCCCCGGGCACTGCAGGGATAGCTGCCCACTGCTCCGGGTGTGTGTGTGTTCACAACTTGCAGTGTGTGTTCACTCATCACGAAGGATGAGTTAAATGCAGAGGTCTCATTTCAGTTATGCGTAACCATAACTGAGAAATACATGTCACTGTACTTGTTTAGAGAAAGAATTTCCTAAAACATACCTATTATTTTTGGTGTGCCTTCCTGGTTTGTGGCCAGTCTTTCAGGATGTGTCTGGTGATAATGGTTGAGATACAAACGACTGGCATATATTGCTGACCTGTCCGTTAAAATATATAATATTAACACAGTGTCAGAAAACTTCCTGAAAAACAGACAGATGGAAAGAATAAGACATTCCATATTCACCCGGCAGACTTGATCTGACTCCAGAACTGCTGTGTTTTATAGACGTAGAGTGTTTTCTGTCCTGCCAGGCTTGTGAAGATGTCCTGTTCTAGACGAATGACCTCCGGCATCTGCCTGCCATACGTGAGCTCCTCTCTAAAGAAACAAAACACTCAGTTCATCACAAACAGGGTGAATTGTGGGACTAATTACAAAGGTTGTTAGTACTCAAGGGCCTCTGACTGTCAACGGCCTCCAGCCTGTGTTCTCACTTAGACAATTTGATTCAAATGTTGTGCAGATGAATGTCATATTTGTAACACTTGTATAACAATTGTCTGAGCCCACAGAACCATAATCCATTCTTGTAGTGACCTCATATTATATAAGTGAAGGAAATATGGCGGCAATGTTTATTGGCTGAATTGTCAATGATACTCACTGGATTCTCTCTTGTTGGTTCCTCTGGAAAACCTTCCCAATGTGGCCGAAAATATCTGGTTTGAACAAATATATACCACAGTTGATGACATCACTTACAAACGTACTGGGTTTCTCCACAAAATGGAGCACCTACAAGAAAATAAGAATAACTGTGAATCAGCTTGAAAGTCTATCAAATTTCTGACATGAAGCTCCATGTATTAGAAGCAAATCTGTCTTCATAGTACCTCATTTGTTTGCTGGTTCTCCACAATGCAGCCATAATTTAGAGACTGTGCTCTGTTAGCCTGCAAAGAGTACGACTGGATTACTGTAAATTCCCAGAATCATATCAGCTTTCTCACACACCAAACCTAAACTTACTGTGGTTCCCAGTATGATTCCGCAATGACTGTCCTCATGTTGTTGATGAAACCGGAGCATTTCCTGCAAGGGGAACTCGGAGCAAACATCGGCATTCATGAGGAAAAACGCATCCGGCCCTCCAGACAAGATCTGATCACGGAAGTGATAGATTCCACCACCTGTTCCCAGAGCAGCAAACTCCTGCAGATACCTTCAAATCCCAAAAGAAAGACAGATTTAATTCAATATAAAATAAACACAAAAATAAAAGTGTGACTCATCAAATTCATATTTACCTGATGGAGATTTTAAACTCTTGCTGAGCTGAAGAAATAAAACGGTTCAGCTCTTCATTGGGCTGATAAAAGCCTATTAGTATAATCTCTTTAACATCTGGAACCTGTCAGAGAGAATAAAAAGTGGCTTATAAGAATAAAACAGCACTGATATTGTGATGGACGTGTAATTTCTTTTGATGGCTTACTTTTGCACAGGCTTCTATATGATGTTGTAACATGGGAACACCTGCCACAGGAAACAGTGGTTTGGGCACCTCGAATGACAGCGGGCGAAATCTGGTACCTGATTGGGAGGAGAGACCAAAAGAGACATTTACAATCATTTATATGATTATAATACCTGATCACGTTCTCATTTTTAAATCATTTCCTGGTCGTCGTCATATTAATCAACAATAATTAAATAATGTTGCTTTGTATATATAATGACGCTGAAGTATATTACGTCTTTGCGCCACGTCATCGTAACATGATTATGTTGTTACGGTTTAATTCATTTTTCATTCATAACATATTCATAAGAATAAGAAGTTTCTTACCTTTCTGAGGGCCACCGATTAGGATTATTGCTTTTAACATCCTTAAATTATGAGGAAATTCACTTTTCCAAGATTATTAAAAATGAATTTAATACCGCAGATTATATCACGCTCAGTTTCTGTGACTAGTACAGTGTGTTTAACAGTTCATACAAAATAAATATTTCTAAATTATTTAAACGTGATGAATACTTGCGTCAAGTCAAGTGTTTTTATGAGAACACAAAACTAAGTCCTACACTTGTTCAACATAACTGAGATGTAATCAAATCCATTGAGTACAGCATATGCGGAAGTGAGTGCACTGTATCCCCACCCATAGCTCCGCCCACTTTGACGTTGAACTGTCATCTGTCCATCTGATTGGGTTGATGTAAAAAGCTTAAAGAAAGAACATTTTTCCCGATTGTTATTCATATGAACAAATAACAGAAAACAATTCTGATTTTATTTTATTTTTATTTATTTAATTTTGCTTTATCTTACAATTTCACAAAAGGTTCAAAACAACAACCAAAGACCCTGTAATGAAGTCTTCTCACTCGGGCATCTATGCAACGACTCCGGGCAGTTATAAGAGAAGACTGGTATCTCTAAAGTTGTTGATCACGATATAACACTATATTTAAGACCAAATATTAAATGAACTGTATTATAAATTCTTCTTAACCTTTAGTTGTGCTATAAAGATACATTTTCCATATCGCTTCAGGCACTGCGGTTGTGCAAAGTCCTCGCAACACTATGTGAACAGCCCCTCTGAGTTCTGCAGTTTCCCCCATTCATAGTAATAAAACTGCGCTATTTCGTTAATTCTCTAATCTTTGCAACAACAAGGTTAAATTACAAGGTTAAATGATCTACATTTAGTATAAAGCTTGTCTCATTTGCATAGATTTTTACTAATAATACAATAAAATCATCTTTAAAATGCTTCAACAGTTATGGCAGCAACCTTCTGCTATGACAAAAAAATAATAATACAAAATGTGTTTCTCTAACACTGTGTCTTTCAAAGTAAGTAACTTTAGCAGACTGAAAACTGTATCTTTTAACTCTGAAAGGAACCACTATTGTACAGTACACAGAAGTCCTGATTTATGACTGGTGTGAAATGTTCTGATTGATCTGAAGGTTCGAGTCTCTATGGACATATAAGGTTGTGGCTTCAAAAGAAAAAGACCACAGACCACACAGGCCATTCTGTAAACACTATCCCTTGCTCTTTTGTGAAAGCTTCTCCATTCTCAGACAAAAAGCATATATTTGCATTTCTTTCACACTGCAAAGGAAAACGTGTTTTTGTTTTATTAGGACTCCCCTTATTGTTGACCCTTGAGAGAAACTGCATTTGTATGTCTTTAAGGTTCTGATACAGTATCTACATTTGAAATACATTAAACTTCACATGCAAAACAACTGTTTAAGTGTATGGATAACCTTATACATTTTTATTTTGTTGGTCCTGGAACAACAATAATGTCAAATAACAGTTCTAACACAATTCCTTCCCCTAAACTATAGAGTTAAACGTTTAATATGAATGGTATACAAACCCATCTAGTCATAAGCCTAACCCTACAATCTGATTGGCTGATAGGAATGTCATTCCAAAACCTAAAGGATGTTGACCCTGATACGTGTGAAACTCAAGAAAATCAGGTTCCACTGCTAACCCTATAGACAGCAATGAAGAAAAGATCTTGAGACAGATTAACTTTGACATGAACTGTTGTTATCAGATTCTAAATCTAAAGGAAACTGTCAAACTCATATACTGTAAGTTTCTAATTTTCTCTGTTTCTCAGTTCTTAATATGTTATGCAAGACAAATCAGACTGGAATTAAAATGCAGTTTAAGAAAATTACTATGCATATACAGAATATGCAAAATGTTTAATACAAAAAACATATTGCATTTGTCTTCTCACTAGTACAATCCAGTAAAACATACAATGACAAGTGACCTTAGCTTCCAAACCAAGAGAGAAGTTGACTGTGAGTGGCAGTTAAAAATAAAAGGCTCAGCATCATATGCAGTGATGTATAGTGTGTACTATATACTTGACCTTACATGAAAATCTCACTGTTTATAGATTATAGATCCCTATGGTTGCCATCAGCTCCCAGAGAATGTATAGATTGTATACATTCAAAAGATGTTACAATGTAAGTTTAAGGACTTTTATCAAGCTAACAGCTTTGGAAAGTTATTTATCTTTAGGCCAAAGCAAAACAACCCAGGATAAGCTATTTAATCTGGGAGATAATTCCTATGTTGTGTCTTTCACACACTCTCAAAGACACACAAAATAGAAGAAGAGTAACACAGAGGTTCGTAGCCATATAAGGCTGCCCATGTAACATTTTACTATAAACAGTTGGAGACGTGCAACTTTGATTGGTGAAATGCATCATCAGAATGGCCCAATCAGAGGTCCTGGTTTACAGAGGTGAAAAGGTTATGCACATCCAAACAAACACCTACATAATGAACATTTCAAGTCTGTTTTTTGTCCAAGTACAAAATAAACAGTGTCTAAAATGTGGTGGAGTCCACATTCTTCCAAGTTCATCCTTTTTCCTCATAATAGAAAAATCATAAAAATCTTGAAACCTTTAATAAAAAGTTCTTGCCCTTTAATAAATGTAATTGCAAATCAGGTACTGATGAAAGCCACAGGTTTATATCTCTCTTAACATACCAATATTGAATCTGGTGCTATCTTGCCATCTGTTTACCTCAGCCTTGTTCTGCTAGCTTGATGCTCTTACACTGGAAGTGTTTTCCTAATATGGCAATAGTGATCCACCCTCTGATGCCCCACAGATATCAAACGCGCCCGTCTCCAATTAACCTATTATAGAATGGAGTCTAAGCCTTTAAACAATCATTTTCTCCCCCCACCCACACATAGCTTTCTATCCTCTACATGTCTTCTCTATTCTGCATTCAGCCACTCTCTCTCCTCCCTCTGTCCTTCTGGTCCAAAGAGGTTGTGCCAGGAGTGGCTTGAGTGTGGAGAACAGACAGTTTCACTGTGACTGTAAGCCACAGGCAGAGCAGGACCTCCACAGTGTGACTGGATCATTAAGATCCTAAAGGAACATTCACATAAGGGCTTGCTGAAACACAAGGAACCCTTCCAGGAGCAGAGAAGATCTGAGGAAACCATCATTTCTATATTTGTTTCCGTTTTCCAAGAGATAAGTAAAGGAAGACAGATGACAGATTTTAGGGCGACTCTAAAGCCCAGGTCGGGGCCAAAACCCGGGTCTGAGATTAAGGTAAACACCCCAGTAAAGGTTGATTTTAGATTGTTGCTCAACAAGAAAGATGGTTCTCCCAAAGCACCAGCTGCCACGCCGGCCCCCAGCAGCACACCTTCAGATTTCAGGTCCGTCTTGAACAAGAAGCAAAAACCAGAACCTGAGAAGAACAAGACAACTGCACCGAATCTGACGAAACCAGGACCCAATATCCCTCAGGACAAACAGAGCAGTATCAATGGTGTGAACGGAGGCGCGGGCGATAAAAAGGCCAACGTACCCGACAAAACAACTAAAACTTTGGAGAAGACCACCCCAGACATAAACAAGAAGACAAATGATGGAGGGATAGCAGAGAATAACAACAAAAAGACTGTGAACGGAGAAAAGAAGGGTGCAGGAAGACCACCTGTGTTCTCGCAGCCTCTCTGTGATGTCACTGTAGTGGATGGAGAGAGGCTGAGGCTAGAGTGTCAGGTGACCTCTGACCCCCAGGCTGTCATTACCTGGATACTTGATGGGAAAGTGGTGAAGCCATCCAAGTTCATTCTTTTATCACAGGAAGGTATGAGAAAAGATACATATCCTTGAATGCATGTCATAGCTAAACGTGTTTCATTCATGCTGTCCAGATGATGAGCTCACGTGATTGTAATCAATGAAACATGAAATAAATTTGACTCCTTAGTTATTAAAAAAATTAAAAACACTTGTACAGGTAAAAGACATGAAATCTGTAGGATTGCAAATCCATCTTTAAAATCTTTGTCTTTCAAAAAAAACACTTAATTTTTTTTAGATTCAGTCAAGTAACACAAGTATGGTGTGGTGTTTGGTTCTGTAGAGTTATTTAAATAATAATGACAGGTTCAAACCCTGATTTTCTAAACTCCCTCCTTTAATCAGCTAGCCATGAGTTTGTTTCATGGCTAGCTGGAGTGTCACCTTGGCTATTTCATGTTGGGATATTTGGTCTTTTGAGGGTTTAAGATCCCACAAAACTGCTACCATTGAGATGAGAGGATGAGCTCGGGCGCAATCAGAAAGTAAAAAAGAAAATGGAGGATTCCCTCAGGTCTAAATCACGCAGAGATGATGGGTGTCCCCCAAAGCCTGATCCAGTGCTTATGAGCTTCGACAAACACTTACAAGCTCTGAATTTAACCTTGGAAGTATCCAATCTGTCTCAAAGACAGAAAGTATAATGTTTATCAAAGCAAATTGTAATGCCTAAAGCACTGAATAGCTTGTCTGTTCTGATAAAAACTGATTCTTTATATGGTGTTATATTAGCTGACAGGTGGTTAAGTCTACAGTATGGCATTAGTCCAGGACTGAGTTTTGACTCTTTCTTCTGTGAAACACAAAAGGCAGGATGTTGGAGACTGACAGACAGTCACAATTCACTTTAGTCACAATTTACTTTATTGCATGTTTTTTATTATTTTTTCTTCGTTGCAAACATTGAAAGTGAATCATGAGTCTGTCAGTCTCTAATATGCTGCCTAATATTTTATTTGTGTTTCATGGAAAAACAAAGATTAGCAATATTTTGAGGGTGGGCAAAGAATTTAAAGCAAATATAGAAGAATTTTCATTTTTGGATTAACGGTCCCTTTAGGTTGACAAAATATATATATATATAATATAAATTAAGCATTTACAAGGAGGATTTACAAGCACTTGTCATTCTCAATCCATGTTAACTTTTGTTTGGCATCAGGTGAAAAATGTTTACTAACTGTGGACAAGGCTCTACCAGAAGATGAAGGGCATTACACGTGTAGAGCAGAGAACGTAGACGGTAAAGCAGAGTGTTCTTGTATGGTTACTGTAGATGGTAAGCATCATGTCTTCTAAGCTTCTTTTCTCCATAAATTATGTAGAGGAACCAAAAAAATGTTGTTATATTATTTGCATGCCATTTCTTTAGATCCTTCAGACCCATCAGAAGACAAGAAGAACAGGAAGAACTTTTCTTCTGCTCCCACTACAGAAAGTAAGTAAAGATTTACAGCTTGAGATGCTACTGCTCTTAGTTTGTCCTAAGACACTTAATCTTAACTTAATCTTAATTTAGGTCTAACTGCTCTCAATCTTTCAATGTTCTGGATGCTGGTACACTGGTGTCCCTAATATGCTTCTTCTATCTAAGTAAACTAAACTAGCAGGCTTCCCTTTGTCAACAAGCTTAATCAGCATTCATTTTGTTTTTGTTTTTTTGGTAAACAATATATTAGTCCACCTGCTAGTCCTGCACCAAACCAATTTTTTTGGCCATCAAGGAAATTTATGCTAGTCTAAGCTAGCATGGGTTAACCCTAAATAAACAGGAACAAGGGAAACATTTTTGTCCAGTACTAAATTCTGGTAGACATTTATTAGGAAGACCCAATATTCTCCTTTTAAAGATTTTTGCATTTGAGAATCACACTAGCTTCTGACGTTTATTGCCTGTGATCATCATGAAGCTGAAAATAAACTCAGCCAACAGTGTTTTGGAATATTAGGTCACCAGTTGTATGGCTGCATTTTTGCCTCTTGGATTTCATAAGCATAGCAGGCTCTAAGACAGCTAAGATTCTCTGTTCACACTACAGTAGTGTCAAAGTGAATTGTCAAAGTGAATTACACTTCACAATTTGGTGCACATTACTGGCATATATCAGCACAAGCAGATGAAAGAGCATTCGCATTCCTGCAATGGTCATAGAAAAATCTCAGGTGTGTCCAAGCCTAAGAAGGGAAATGAAAGAGAGCAAGCAGGAGACAAGGCCTAAAATGGTAGATTTCAGATGCACTAAAACACACACAGATCTGTCTCTTCTCTCTGTCTTAATCTGTTCTCTCACTCACTCTGTTTGGACTGCGCAGGAGCATTACTGGGGTTTACATGTTGCGTTGTTTCTTGACGGCAATCAGACCTTAAATAAATAGTGAAGAGCGAGAAAGAGATCCACAGCTTCCTGGATCTTGGAGTCCCTATATTTAGCATGCCCATATAAGGGGAATTCCAGCGAGTGTTGTCCGCACTGCATATCTCTTCCCGGGATGCTGATCCGGAGCGCCTTTGAATTCTCCTTTGTGTCTCCTTTGTGTCTCAGAAGTATATTGACAAATTTCTCTTCATTTCACGTGATGAGAAGTGACAGATTAGAGATCAACAGAGATTAGTGGGTTGACAATCATTATAAAGTGTTCAAATTAACATTTTAGGCTGATAAAAAGTGTTAAAGATCCAGCAGAATATGTCCTTTATTTTTGTATTATCATGGTCATTGGCTGGTAATTGCACGACCCTTTAGTCCAAAGGTTACAGCATCCCATAATATGCCAGGTGAAAAAATAATAAAATAAAAATCAATGACAATTATGAGAAATATTGTTTACAAAAACTAAATCTGAAATTAGTGGTGGTCATTATTATAAAACATTAAATGTTACATTTACTATATGCAGAAAATTGAAAAAAATATCTTTTTAAAGATGCAATTTTAAGCAATGTTATGTAACTTAAGGCTGGTGACCAAAACATTTATCAATTACATTTCTTATTATTTACATATATCAAGTGCTCAAGTTTGAATGATTTTAATTTCTTCTTGAAGGTTTAAAATTGAAAAATTGTAAAAAACTTTCTAATGTCAAAATTGTATATGTAAGTATATATAAATTTCTCATCTATTTCCATATTTATTAATTATCCAGTTCTGAACTAATTGAACTAACCCATTATTTGCTGCCTTAATAAATACTCTATGTTCTGCAGATGAAGCCAGAATAAAGAAGAAACCGTCCCCTGCCAAACAGGGTAAGAATTCCTCTCCACTGTTTCTTACATAATCATACTTGACTATAAGAAAATGTTATTGACCATGTATAGAGAGACGGCCCTTATATAATAAGATGTCTTGCAGAATTTTGACAAAGAGAATATGTATAATATGAATTGACCCTAACAATATCATACCGTATGAAAGACGGTACCAGATCTGTACACAGTGACAGATGAGAAACCACTTGACAAGGTCCAGATACAGACACAAGCTCGCCTCAGAAATCAGTCAGACAGAAAAAACTGACTGTAACAGGACAAAAGATTGTGTCCACACTGCGACCAAAACAAAATTGACACAAAACTGCATTTTCTGACAGAATACACAAAACATCCAAGAAAATGATTACCATAAAAAGAAACATTTATTTGAGACACTGCCAAGCAATTCTAAACTCCCCACCTAAAGACAACTGTTCTTCAGTAGCACAATATGTGTTCGCTTGTCACAACATGAATAGCTGTAAACAATCGGACACCATCACAGTCCTGTTCTTATCCTCATTATTCTGTTCTGCAATGTCAATAAACATCACTTGAATATAAAATGTCTTCCATGCATCCATGCAGGTTCTGCACCTCAGTTCCTACAGTTTCCTGGAGATCAGAAGATCAGGGCAGGAGAGAAGGTGGAGCTGTTATGCAGCTTTGGAGGGACGGCACCTATAACCTGCACCTGGCTCAAGTTCAAAAAGCCGGTAGGGAGGGTTGGAAAAAGCCAGATAGTGTTGAAGATGAGAGAAAAATTACAATATAAAATCCTACACAGAAACATCATGCTTATTCAAAATATTTGAACACACTAGTTTAAAACGTCAAAAAAGTATCTGATAAAGTGGATGAAATCTACAACATTGTGGCAAAAAAAATCAATTAGTATATATAAATTCTGTTATTGGCTAAAAAGTTTATGTTAATGGAAAAATAAGATTCGTTTGTTTATAATTCAAACCCAAGTGCCATTTAAGCACCAGTAACTCTGAAATATATAATTAAATACATTTATACTACTGTCATATTTTTACAGTATAACTGACTTTCATTCTCACTACAATGTTTCTCCTGTTTAGATCCAGGCGGGAAGTGGGAGCGTTTCCATAGAGACCTCAGAGAACAGCAGTAAGCTGACAATCACAGCTAGTGACCAGGATCACTGCGGTTGCTACACGCTGGAACTGCAGAATAAATGTGGCACCAAGCAGGCCTCGCTCAACCTCACCATTGTAGGTATGGAAGTAAACAAAGACAGGATGTGACATCTAGTGGGAATGTGACGGAATAGTGAAGAAATGAAGCAATATGGAATATGAAGGATTATAAGATTATTATAAGTGTGTGCACATTTTTTTTGAACCCTGAGGTAGAGTTTTACTCTGACCCATTTTGTGACTATTGCAGTTAATTGTTTGTAGTGTTTATGATGGCACCCGTGGTTTTAGAATGACACTCTATAAACACCTAAAACATATGTACTAGTCTTTGAACTCTTCATACAAAGCTTTGTTAAAGATTTAGATCAGTGGCACCATATAGTAATTACAGCAGTGCTGTGCTAACCTTTCCAATGAAATCTTTTATCCAAGATAAACCAGATCCTCCAGCCGGCATCCCTGCAGCCTCTGACATCCGCAGCTCTTCGCTCACCCTCTCCTGGTATGGCCCTACTTACGATGGGGGCAGCATTGTCCAGTCTTACAACCTGGAGATCTGGAACTCAGTGAAAAACACATGGACTGATCTCACTTCCTGTAACAGCACCTCCTACCATGTTCAGAACCTTCTCGCCGACCGGCACTATAAGTTCCGGGTTCGAGCTGTTAATATATATGGAGTTGGAGAACCCAGCGCAGAATCTGAGCCTATTACAGTAGGAGTGGAAGAAGTAACAGGTGAGGTTAAACATTTTTAAAACATGTAAAACAATGAGTTTTTAAAACACTCATATTCTTCTTCAGAGAAAAAGGAAGAGGAAGTTGAAGCTAGTGTGTCTGATGATGGTATGTAGCACTTATTCCACCATTCCATCCCTCTTTCAATGATGTACTGAACTTACAGATCTTCTGTTCATTCCACAGATGAGGAGAAAAAGCAAGACTACAGAGATGTAGCAATTAAGAAAGACTGTAGCGTCAAAGACTTTTATGATATTGAGGACCGCTTAGGAACGTAAGAGATGCTTTTGTTGCATTCATCACCAACATAAAATTTGACCGTTTCTGATTTACCATCTTTTTTCCTGTGTCATTGCCTGACCCTTTTTCTCAAAGGGGTAAGTTTGGTCAGGTCTTCAAACTTGTGGAAAAGTCCAACAAGAAGGTTTGGGCCGGAAAGTTCATCAAGGCGTTCTCCCAAAAGGAAAAGGAGAACGTGAGGCAGGAGATCAGTATCATGAACAGCCTCCATCACCCCAAACTTGTGCAGTGTGTGGATGCCTTTGAGGAAAAGTCCAACATGGTCATGGTCATGGAGATGTGAGTCCCAAACTCTCATGTTTCTTCTTTAGAGAAGCATACAGATGGCTTCGTACCATGTTAGGGGTTTGGGAAATGTGTAACAATGTTTAAAACATATCTTTAACATGTGGTGATTACCTTTGACACTTTGGTGAAACAAGTTTCCTGGAGGCTTAAACAGTGTTTTTGAACAGCGTGGGATGTTTCATAATTGTTTTCTTAATACTCTTAAATCATTTCCCCAGTTTTGCATTTCACAGCACAGCTGGAATGTAAAATCCAGCACCATACGATTGGAGAAGTGTGTGTCCTTATATAGCGAGAGGGAGAGAGATGGTTGCAGGAGGACAGAGCATAGATGTTTTTTGCCTTAGCTTGGCAGCCATGTTGGAAAATAGCTCAGAGTTAAATCTCCAACTGAAAGTTTAGCACTAAAGGCAAAAAAGCACTAACAAAAGTTGAATTACAAAATTAGCATTACTGATGATGCCATTGTGGTCTCCATTGGCTGCAGGATCTCAGGTGGCGAGTTGTTTGAGCGAATCGTTGATGAGGATTTCGAGCTGACTGAAAGAGAGGTCATCAAGTACATGCTGCAGATCATTGATGGTGTCCAGTTCATCCACAAGCAGGGTATCGTCCACCTGGACCTTAAACCTGAGAACATTATGTGCATCAACAAGACAGGAAGCAAGATTAAGCTCATTGACTTTGGTCTTGCACGACGGCTTGGTAAACAAACGTTTCTACAAAAATTACAAAAAAACTCTCACAGGTCTAGTTATCTTGAGCATCAACTGTGTTGTTTGTGTTTGCAGAGGATTCTGGTTCGCTGAAGGTTCTTTTTGGAACTCCTGAGTTTGTTGCTCCTGAGGTAATCAACTATGAGCCCATCAGCTACCCAACAGACATGTGGAGCATTGGGGTCATCTGTTACATTTTGTGAGTCATTAAATCAGCATCTCGGCTTTGTTAGAATCTAATCTACATCTCACAACTGTGCTAGTACAGATAAACAACTGCTGAGGACTGGAAACATGACTTTTAAGGTCATTGGTTTTTGAACTCCCTTTCCAAGCATTCTTCTAACATTTTATCATGTCAACTAAATCTGGAATTGTTAGAAGTAGCACTTAAATATTTAAACTGACTTTTTATTTATTAAATAATCTCATAAATATTTAAACTGTCTCTTATATTTGTATATTTCGGTTGATAATGTGATAACAGATTGTTGCTCAATATTCTTCCTCTTGTTTATCCTCAGGGTCAGCGGTCTTTCTCCATTCATGGGAGAAAATGACAATGAAACGCTTGCTAACGTGACCTCAGCCACCTGGGATTTTGAGGACGAAGCGTTTGATGAAATTTCCGATCAGGCCAAAGACTTTATCAGTAGTCTGCTAAAGAAGGATATGAAGTAAGTTAAATAGATTAACAGAAGAAATGAAGTAACTTCATCTGTTGGAATTAAATTTTGTCTACAAATGGAAAAACCAAGAATGTAAATCAAATATCCTTTAATAGATGGACATTTAGCACTTTTCCTAAACTATCTTGAAATCTTATGGTACATGCCTTTGAACTAACAAAGAACAAAGGGAAGCAGTGTCAAAAAGTTTGGTGCAAGACACTTCAAACCAGTACAAAACTTGATAAACCTTGGATAGAATGTTATGAATTATATAAAATATTGAATAACAGACCTACAGGAGCATTTTGACCTGAGTTTTTTGTCACTTTTTGACCCTGTAGTAAAACCACACTATTGTGTAGTAATTGTGGGAGTTTAATGGGCCAAGTAAATTGTCACATAAATACATCAGTACATGATGAAAATTAAGAAGACAATTTTAAGCATCTGATTTGGATTCTGTGATCCTATAAACGTCATTCTGCAGGGCCAGACTGACCTGTGCGCAGTGTTTAGAGCACTCCTGGCTCAAACAAGACACCAAAAACATGGAGGCTAAACAGCTGTCTAAAGAGAGAATGAAGAAGTACATCTTGAGACGTCGCTGGCAGGTGTCAGGAAAACATTTTTTATGCTTTTAATTGATGTATTTTGTGTTTTTTGTTATTGAAAAGTTATTGGACTTGTTTGTGATTCAAGCAACTGTGTGATTCAATTGTGCAGAAAACCGGGAATGCAGTGCGAGCTATCTCTAGGTTCAGCTCTATGGGAATGTTAGGAGGAATTGGCCCAAAGAAAGGTTCTCCGACTGACGGTAACTGATGCTGGTTTTATACCAGTACTGCATATTTTACATGACTTGTATTGGAAAACACAATAAATGCCATGATCTGTTTCAAATATTTATTAAACCTCATTAAATATTTAATGCATATTAAATATCATAAACTGTGTGTGTGTTTAGAAGAGCCTCCGGCATCTTTATTGGAATGTGTGGAAGATGAGAACCACGCCCCTGCGGCCCCCACCTTCTCTTCTGTCATACAGGATGTGGAAGTGGTGGAGGGCAGTGCCGCCCGCTTCGACTGCAAGATTGAGGGTAATGACCTTTGACCTCTGACAGTTTTCAGTTAGAATTCTTTTGCCCTAAAAGTTCCAGCTGAGTGCATCTTTAGAAGATATTTTAAATAATTTTTAAACTTTAATGGTTAAAGATTGGGACCAAATTGAACTATTGTTGTTTGTGTTCATTGTTAGGATTCATGATTTGAACTGATTTACTGTGTTTTCTGAACATAAAGGCTACCCAGACCCCGAAGTCGTGTGGTACAAGGACGACCAACCTATTAAAGAGACGCGTCACTTTCAGATCGACTATGAGGAGGACGGACACTGCAGCCTGGTGATCTCAGAGGTTTGTCCTGATGATGATGCCAAGTACACCTGCAAAGCCGTCAACAGCCTGGGAGAAGCTTCCTGCACCGCTGAACTGATGGTGGAGTTCATGCAGGAGGAGGAGGAGGGAGATGGTGAAGGTGATGAGGAGGAACAGGAATGAATTTTGGAAGACTGAGCTGGAATGAAAGAACGGTGGGGAGGGAAAAGGCTAATGACGGAATATCACAGGAACTAAATTTCTTAAATAATTACACGCTTTTGATTCTTCTCTGCTTACAAACACCGACTGTCATCTCGTTGTTTTGCTGTATAATTTGGAAAAAGCAAAAACTGTTGAGGGAAAACTTTGCTACAAACTTTACTATCAAAGACATTCCAGCGTATGTTTTTCTGGCCATTAACCCAACTAATTTCCTAATAATCAAATGCTTTTATTACAACCTGTTGGACCATTTAGAATAAAATTCCACGATGTTTCATAATACCGATCTAATTAAATTGTTGTAAATGTTTGTGTGCATCTTTTAAGTATGTGCTGCAGCGCAATCTAGTGGTAAAAACATATAATGATTTGTACACTGATCTAGTCTAGTATAGTGTTATAGTATCTAAATGAAGCCATGAAGACGATTTAAAGACTGTTGAAGACTGTATGAAGATACTGTTTTTGCATTTTTGAAAGCTACTACTTACATTTGTATGAGAATGAATGTATCACCTATATAATTGAATGCAGTTATTGACATATGGTAGTCGATGGATAAAAGTGGTCAGCAATAGAACCTTTGATTTATTGCACCACAATGTTTAATTTGAACACCAGCGTGAATTGAAATAATATTCATTCACAAAATCATATTAAAGATTTTGGGCTTAAAACCTGAATGTAGAAAAAAACGTGTGTACATTCAATCGTACATCTAACAGATCTCAATGCGCATTTTATATTACATTACTTTATTAATTTCTTAATTATATACTTAATTAAGTTTATATTACTTAATTAATTTAGGTAATTAATTAGCGGCACATGCCTGAATATAAATAAAGTGTTTCTCTCTCTGTGATCTTGTGTTGTAAATGCTGTTTGTTCTTTAGATTCCAGATATCAGTATATTGATGGATATTTTGAGTGATCTGGTGGTGACAGACAGATAGACATTGAATTAAATTACAGAAAATACATAAGAAATGTTTATGGATGTTATTCTTAGTCTATAATATGGAACTGCACAGAAACGTAGAATTTACAATCAAAGAAACAGGCGCTATCCAAACTACAAATCCCAGCATGCAACAGAACAAAACATTGCCTTCCCCTCGTCCGCTCAGCGTGGCTTTATGGCACTCCCCAGCGGGGGATTGGTGCTGAAAGGCTTCATTGTGTCGGGGTTTGAATGAGGGACTTTGGGTTTGCAGAAGTCGGTCTGTTATCATCACCACAGCACGAATAACTGGCCTGCCCGAGCCATGCGCGTTATCATGCCGCAGACCTGCAGCGGAGCGTTTGTCGTGTCTGATACAGATAAATGCGCTGCGCTTCTGAGACGCTGATGTTGAGTGAACGATGCTCAACATCTCCGAACGGGGGACCCGACAGATACAGATTAAAATGTAGGGATGCTATTGTCGAAGTCTAGCGTCTGATGGAGACAGTGTCTGGTTTTATGTAAAAAAAATATTTTCTCTGATTTTTGCCTCTTGATTGTATTTCGGAGTTTTACGTTTTTCGAAACCGGTTTACGGTCGCTGGGCATCACCATCAAGAACAGACAAAAAACATGGGGAACGCAGAAAGTATGGATGCTCAGCTCACAGATTTCAGGGCGAGGGGCAGCAGACCCCCAAAACTGCCCATGCCGGACCCGGCCGAACTGGAGGAGAGATTTGCAATCGCACTGGTAATTCTTACTTATTCCCAGAAAAGGCATCCCGATGTAATTGTATTACGTGCACTAGTGTGAACACAACTAGTGTGGAAGCTGGCAGCACACACGCCTCTATTGTGCGCGATGCTTTGATGCTGTTTGCGCGTGCACGAGCGCTACACATTGCAGGCGCGCGGCACCTTTTAAATTATTTGTATTTTTTATCTATTTTGGCGTTACAAAATGTATGTTAGCTTTGTTATATCCTTTCTGATGGTGGCGATTATGCTTTCGCCAGCCCTTAAAGTCATCCCACATGCTCTGTAGGCCACTGTATGACCACTGTATTAACTGTATTTGCTTTAAAATGCGATTGTTTTGTGATGTTGGATATAAGTTCCAGGGGCGTGAATTGTGTCTGTACTACAGTGTCATTGCAGTCTTGTTTGGTTGTATTGGTACAACCTGTCTGATTGTTGTCTGTGGTGTGGTCTGAAATGCTTCATTTTCAGTTTTTCCTAAACATTTTGTCTCCCATCAGAATCTATGAGGCAGTCTATTAAAATGTAGTTGCGGTATGAGATGAGACATTTTCCTCTAGAGACCCCAAATTGCACCTCAGAGATCAGTGAAGTATGTCTGTGTTATTGCTTGTATTTTATCAGTGACTTTGATCAGACCTGAAGTATCTCGGGGGTCTTTAATCAATACATCTGAATGGGTCATCAGTTACTTATCTTCCTGACT
>JAZGTK010006853.1:0-11656 GCA_036877625.1 Ambastaia sidthimunki | reverse complement strand
TTATTGGATTACCCTGTTGGATTTGTCTGCTTCTGGTTCTGACCACGCCTGCTTACTCTGCCTGCTTACTGCCTGCCCTGACCCACGCCTGTCTACCGTTTGTAAGTGTTCTCTGCCTGCCTCGACCCCTTGCCTGTCCCTCACTACTGTCTGCCTGCTGCCTGCCCTGACCATTGCCTGTCTTACGTTTATGCTTATTGTTATTGTGGATCTGTTTAATAAAACGCACATGGATTCTAACTGTCACGCCTCAGCGTCATTACAAATGCATGCAGATGTTGATACAACTACTAGGCTACTTAAATATATACCACACTAACTAGTTAGTCATTGTGTTCTTCCGGACTTTTGCTTCAAAAAATGTTCTCTAACTGGACCTCTCAAAATTTTAGTTGAATACCCCTGTTATAAAGTATACAAGAGATGCCCAATGCTTCTTCGCAGGTTATGGAAACTGTTGCAGAGGGTATGGACAAAAGGCATAATTCCATCATCCTGGAAAGAAGCAGAGAAGTGTTTTGTACCAAAGGAAATGGAATCCTCGGAAATTAGTTCCAAACCATTTCCAAACCATTTCCCTCCTAAGTGTTGAGTGCAAGATATTCTTCTTTGTCCTAGCAAAAAAGATAACTGCCTATATGGTGAAGAACAAGTATGTCGATACATCAAACCAGAAAGGGGGCATCCCAGGCTTCTCTGGGTGTTTGGAACATATGGGTGTCCTCAACCAGTTGATCCGGGAAGCCAAAGAGAGCAAAGGGAATCTAACAGTTGTCTGGCTCGACTTGGTCAACACATATGGGTCAATCCCTCATGACCTCATCAGCTTGGCTATGGAACACTTCCATATCCCCCACCACATCAGGGGAATGATCACTAACTACTTTGGAGGATTTAAGTTACGGTTCAAAACTGCCCATTTTACAACCCAGTGGCAGGACCTGGAAAGGGGGATCTAAAAATGCTAACACCCCTGGGAATAGCGGTAAGGGAGAAATTAATCTTTTCATCTCAGAAAAGTCAATTACAACGATGCAAGACATGTCAGCTGGTGGTACAATTGGCATTAAATAAATTAACATATTTTGCATTAAAACACCTTACAATTCATCACAGGGGCATTGTTTATTATGGTATGTGATGTTGCATTAGTAGTTTTAACATTTACTATAAATAGTCTTGGGCACAATAAGGGAATTTGCATTAGATTGTATCATAATGTTTCTTTCTTGTCTGCAGCTTTCAAATAGCTAAAGTACATTTACATCTCACAAGTACATTTACACTCACTTTATTAAAAATCTGTAAGAGTTTCTTTCTTATTAGCAGAATTAGCAGAATTTTTAAAGAATCTAATGCTCCTCTTTTACTATACAATGAAAGTCATGAGGCTGTCAGTCACTTTATAGGCGTGATGTTTCCTTTTGTTCCACAAAAGTTACACTCTTAAAAATATACTTGACTCCTAAAAGATTTGTTGTTTGGCTGTATACTTCCATAAAGAACCCATAAAGAAAGTTTCTGTGGATGTTAAATTTTCTCAACTTTCTGTTGTGCAAAAATTTATTTATACCCAAACCATAACAAAGAGCTTTATATGGAAAATAACTGATATTGTTATTTATTTTGTCTGCTCATACATGTTTATTGGTGTTTATTTCTTTATTTCTTCTCTTTATTTCTTTAATCAGTTGCAAAGTTACAACAGAGACAGGTGGCTGCTGCCCAGATCTTAGGCTGATGAATCAGAGCAACAGCGAGGAGGACACACAACTACAGTATGTGTCATAGAAAATAAACATGCAAACTTAAACACCTGGGCAAGCATATTCAAACATGACTATGAAACAAACAAGCTGTCATGCCAAGAAATATCTTATATGGCTTAGGGTTGAAAAAATAAAACAGTCAGTTGCTAATCAGGTTTTTCCCAGTGAAAGAAGATTCAAGCTGCATTTTAATAGGAAATTCTTGTGTGGCACTTGTATTCTGTTCATTTTGACAAGTGACCTAGACTCTCCATTTGAAAGTGACATGTATTTGTTAGTTATGGTTACCCATAACCGAAATGTGACCTCTGCATTTAACCCATCCTTCGTGAGGAGTGAACAGACACTGCAAGTCGTAAACACACACACACCCCCGGAGCAGTAGGCAGCTATCCCTGCAGTACCCAGGCAGCAATCGGGGGTTAGGTGCCTTGCTCGCACTTTAGTTGCTACCTGCCAGCGCAGGAATCAAACCAGCAACCTACTGATTACAAACCCAACTCCTTAACCAGTAGACCACAACTGCTCCATTTAGGCTACCCATAGTCTAAAGCAATAAACAGCTGAAGATCTTCATCTAAATAGACTTTTAACAGCATTCAATGTGCATAACATATATTATTTTGGGTGAACTATCCCTTTAACATAACTCTTGTACTCGGTCTATCTAGGGTTTTTCCTGTCCACTGTCTGAGATGTTGGGTAAATTTACACATTTACATTCCAGGTATTTAATAAAATAAGTCTCACACAATGGTATTATAGTCATACTTGTTTTAAAAATAATGTGGATAGCAAAAGATTGTTAGATCCTCACACACAAATTGTTTTGTTTTTAATTCATTTATAATCATTTATTCACATAATTATTTATAATCATTTAAAAATCATTAGTTAGTCACATCATTTATTATTTGATTATTTTTATCATTTATCATTATATCATTTAAGTATTTTATCATTTATTCATTTATCTTTTTATTATATTGTTCGGTTTTATATTTCTTATTATTTTTCCTGCTTATGCTTTTTCATTGTTGTTCAGTCCCATGATTGTGGGGTTTCATAAATTGTTTGGTCTGTATAAACTTTGATAAGAGGGAATGTTTATGGAAACCCAAGGTTTTATGAGATGTTGTCATGAAGCAGTTTATATCATTGTCTGCTGAATTGTGTTCTTCAGATGAAGTGTGAACATTGAGACATACGCAACTAAGACTGTTCAATAAACTCTGTTCTTATACCATCATCACTTCGTCTCCTGCTTCTGCTTCAACATTTTGACTGACAGAAGACTAGTGTTTAACACTAGTTTTGGGTATTTTAGCTACCAGACAAGACTTGCTGTTAACAGGGTTTGGGTATCAACAGCTCTGCTGACAAGTTGTTCTGTTACCGGAAGAACTGACATTTCTGGCGGGATCTGGCGTCCGGGGCTGGATTCTAATTATTGTCTTGGAGTGGGTACTGATCTAACAATACCATACAGACCTATATCCTTATGTATCCAATTAGCTACAAATGCACTATACTGTTGTCTTGTGTAATGATTTTATCTTATCAATATTTTAAAGACCATAGTACTGATAGGTAATTAAAGTTTTTAATACTTTTTCAAACCTGAAAAATGTATTTATGTGGTCACATTTGTATTTGAAAACGACCTCCTGTAATAAAACTACGTTTCCCATGAGCACTCACAGCGTCGCTGTTAAATTTCCCGTCAGGCTGTTTGCCGTCTATATCCCCAGGAAGGTCGATCAGAGTCGAGGAGAGCTCGCTTACCTTACTTCCCAAATAATGTTCGGACAAGCCGTGAGAAGATTCGCGACCTCCGCGGTTCGCTCTAGTCACTATGCCGAGGGACCAGGAAAGGTAAGAGCGTTTAATTTTTTTATTTAGCTTCTAAATGAAGCTTCCGCTCATATGTGAATGATCGACCCACGGCCTGGTGTTCATCCAAAACCTGAATCTGAGGTCGTTTCAGTTTAATCAAAAGTATTCATTTTTTTCCTAAGATCATTACAAATGAAATTATTCTGTTTAGATAGATGCATTAAAATAGCTGCGATTGTGAGTTTTGCAAGGGCTAGATGTGTACAGTATTCGGCCTGTAGCTTAGCTTAGCATGTTTGACTTCAGGCGCATGCATGTTAACTGCTTAAACTTAGTATAAATGTATTTTTACATTATTACTTCTGTATTCTATTTACGTGGATTTGAATTCGCATCATTCTACGACAGAGCATAATGTCATTGGCAGTAGTGTAGCCCTGTCCAGCTGTGTTGATTGTTCTTATTCACACGCTTCCCATTCAAATCATTTGCTTTATTTGTTTGCCAAACTCATTGTAAATATGTTCGGATGTGAATAAGACCAGTGTAGTCAACACTGAACTGCTTGAGTAACGTAATTTTGAGCAGGGTCGTTTAATAGATGTCATTTTTAGTCAGTGAATTCGGCAAGGTCATATGAAGTTATGTTGAAATTGTAATCGAAACAAAGATAAGGCTGTCTTAGAGCAATGTTTATGGTTTTCAGTATTCTCATTCAAGTGTTGTTTTAGGGCTCATAAGCTGTTTGTTTTTGCAGAATCTGCCATTCTCCGTAGAGAACAAGTGGAGGCTTCTGGGAATGATGGTGCTGTTCTTTGGCAGTGGATTTGCCTTCCCATTCATTGTTGTCAGACATCAGATCCTAAAGAAGTGAAGCTCCTACCAGTCACTTGCTGTAAGACATTAATAAGAATCATAATTGTTTTTAATAGAGAAACTTAATGTCAGATTTGTATTCCCCTCATTTCTTCATTGTGTTTGTCTTTTACAGCACAACTCTCATCTTGTGTGGATCCTGTAATGTTGTAAATAAAATAACAGATTACATTACAATGTGTCTTTTGCTCATTTTTGTATTTTTCTAAAAACTTGAAAAGCATAGGTTGACCTGAAAGGTGATTTGTGTTTTTAGCAAAGGTAAAATACGTTTTCTGTCTTCGCCCATTATGCCAATAAGTAAGCCATTTCAGGTGAATTGCTCCGAAACGTTTACATGTCACTTAAGTTTGGGTAAACAGCATAATTGTATGCAAAGGGTAAGCCATTTAGGTAAATGTAAGGCAGCCGACACCAGTTTGTCTGCAGGAATGCATCATAAAACACTAAAGTTTATCAAGTGTTGATACCCAGGGGGGTGACCTCAGGTTGACCTCTTTCCAATCTCCTTTCTTCCCCCTTTGCATACCTTTCCCTAGGTTCTGATCATGGGACATTTACTGAGCATGTTATGTATAACTTGTGATGTTATCAATATTTCACTTCAATGTTTAGTATCATTTTAAAGGTCATGGTGTGATGAGTTAAAAAGGTCTAATTTCTATGACTATGGGGTGGAATATATTATAGGGCGAAAACTGGCAAGGCAAAAGTCTCAGGGAAGCCTTCTGTAACCAGAACTTCCCACACAATGGCTGTGTGTGAAGAAAGGATTCTGTATCCAGAACCTTCCACACAGAACTATGTGCGTCTCATTTGCCAGGTATGATTTACTTTGCTTTGCATTCTGTTGATCATTTATTTGGGATTCGAATTCATATTCTTTTGTAACTTCTGTTTTAACCTGCCTGGCATAATAAATTGATTTTCTTGATCTATTTGAAGTTCTTCTAAAATTGTTATTTCTAGTAGATTAGAAGGAGTCCGACTGTTACTGCAAATTCTGTGTCAGGATATGATCATACTGGGGACTTGTAGTTTGAATGGAGCAGGGAGCACATCAACCGAGATCCCCTGGTTTCTGTCTATCACCTGACTTAGCATGTTGCATGATCGTGACTAGGAAATTATTATTAAATAAGAGCAAGCATTCGTTTACCCGACAACCTCTGACTAAGATCAGACTGACGGTTTTGTGTCTGTGAGATCCGTGTATATAGGTAAAAGCGCGAAAAGGTAAAAGGTAAAAGACTCTGTGCGACAGCGGGTCCCTAATGAAAGAATAACAAAGTATGAGAACTTCTAAATAATCAAGCTCTAAATTATGATCAACAGATGCTTTGAAACAACTTACCTAAAGTTCAAATATAAATTGGAGTCAGATTAGAATTAACCACAGAGTCAATTAAACCAAATTTTAATGCATTAAGTCAAACTTTATCAAAGTGCTGAATAAAGGCCGAACACGTGAGATACCTTCACCCACGCCATTGGTTTCCGTCGTTGGGCCGATGGGTGGTCCTTACATAAAAAAAAGCATAAACTATATTATTACCTTTAATAGTACTGGTGAAAGAAAGGGTTTTTCTTATTGCTTTCCTGACTGTCTAACATTGAGGTTGAAGGTTTCTTAGAGATTATTCTCTGAGAAAATCTGTATAAAAAAACTGATACTCTAAGAAACTTTTGAGGAAAAGTTACTACCTGGGACTTTTTAACGTAATTAAAAAACAGATATTTTCTATTAATAGACTGTGTGCCCCAGAAAAAACAGCAGGGCATTTTGTTATTTAAAATTGTATCTAAAAAAATGATTGTTTTAATTAGAGTAAAAATCCAGTAAAAATCCAAAATCCATTGTATCTATGACTCACAAAAGCCACCTCTGTGTCATCAGTCTATAGGACCAAATTTAAAGCTTAGGTTTCAATGAAATCACTCAATGTGCACAGACAATATGAGCCACTTCCTGCTTCTATTTTTTGCCATACATTCATTACATCAAGGTAACACTGTTCAAGATATCAAATATCTCTTCACAATGTAGCATCTTCAATGTCTTTGCATTATGGTCTCTAAGATTGGTGAGAAGCACATGAAATCCCTAGAAGGAGTATATAAAAGTTTACGGCATGCACTTCCAAAATACAGATTAACAAAATTAACACAAGATATTGGTTTTGTTTGCTATCAATTATTTCACCTCCATTTGTGAATGTGCCACAGCATCATAAAACAGGTTACAGATTTATAGCGTAAACCTCCAGATGAGTCTTCTTGAGCAAGCAAAAACTTCTTGAGTATGACAAGCAAAAATTGTAAAGAACTATTAAAAATTATGCAGTGTGTACCCAGCTCAACATGAGTGACTGTGTTTGCTGAATGTTTTTCCTATTATTCGTATTCATTATATTCATTATTCGTAATAATATTAGTTATTCATTTTACAGCTATTTTTCACTCTCTTAACACTTTTAAACACTATGTATGTTCCCCCAGACACAACTCATTTTATGTACAACATCATTTAGAAGCACATCCCATGCATGAGGTTCTATAACATTACTTTTGTGTTTGGTCCAGGCTGTTTGTGCAAACAAGCAGTACAATATGTCACTAAAATGTCATTGATGTTGACTGAATTAAAGACAGAAAATCTAACACACATACTATGAGGTCCCCTACAGACAGAGAGAAAGGGTTCGAGAGTGGCCGGGGCCAAATGAACAGTGGACGTCCAATTTCTCAAAAGCATTGAATCGGATAATGGCTTCCAGTGGATAATGGTGTATGTGTGCATAAAAGAGAGTAAAAAAAAAAACTGCGTGTTTAACACAGTGTTGTTCTTGATAAACTCCTCAGATGTAAAGAAACTAGGCTCACTGGGGATATGTTTGTGTACTTAATATAATCTTAGTCTACACAAGAAATTATAAGAGATGGGATGAGAGAACTGTCACTAAATTACAGATAGAACAGGAATAATGAAGGGGCATGTGGCATTTGAAGGTGGGTATGTTTGAAAATGTTCTGCATTCATAGCATAATATTGATTACAGAAAACTGTAATCTGTAATATTACAACTTATTATATTATAACTGTAATATTGAATATGCAGAAAACTATTTTATCCTAATAAAAATAAAACTTGCTTGCAGCAAAGCATTTACAGTGGAGATAATTTGAGCCAGGTAGTAGAGCTGACATTAAAATATATACTGTTTATAGCTGTTTTAATGATATAGCAATATAGTAAAAACACAGTCACTATTTAAGGCCACGAAGAGGCAACTGGTCGCATTAAATGGGCCCTAATATTAATAGGGCAATCCACACCCTGCTTAGAATACCCTAAAGCAGGGATTGGCTACTGGCGGCCCGCATCTTCAAATACAGCCTGCTGGATCATATTATGCTCTCGTCAATTTTGATAAATTTAAGAAACAAGATTAGGAAGGATGTTAATTCTAACACAAACCAGGAGAGGTGTATCGTTCCCGCCGATCACTGTTATCATAACCGTAATTTTTATCACTGAATAATTATATTCTTATATTCAGTCATGGATATCTTTAATAGTAATATGTGGATTTTGGTAATAACATGTTTTTGTTAAGCACTTTATTTCAGGTTATGTTGAAAATGTTCTGTAAGATAGGACCTTTGAACATTTGTTTTGTGTACATTTAGTGCAATTGAGATTTACATTTATATTTGCTTGTGGATGAAGTTGACCATTTAAATTAGCATAATTGCAGTTTTATAGCTACAATTTTTAAAACACACACACACGCACACACACACAACTGAACTAATTGTACACTGAGTTCCTTCAATAAAATTTCCCTCAATAAAATATAGGGGAAGATGATGCAAAATATGCGAGTGTAAATTAGTAATCTGGCCTTTGGTTTAAAGGACAAAAATTACTGGCCCTCGTCATTATCAAAGTTGCCCATCCCTGCCCTAAAGCTATCACATCTATAATCCAGTGTGCTGCCTAGAGACAGGGCGCCTTTTTTGCAAAAAAAATCTCCCCAAAGCACACAAAAAGTTGCTCAAACTGATAAAACTAAGCAGAGCATTCAATGTAAACATAAAGAACACACATGTAAAGCCGGCACAAGGAGTTGACAGCATTTTAGGCACATAGCTTAGCCTGGGTTTTAGCGTGATGTCCCAGTCATCAGGCCCAAATTGCAAACTAGCAACATTCACTGAAAACGCTTGCAAATCACCCACACGCTTAACAGAAGCAAGGGCTAAAGGAAGAGTAGTTTTGAAAAACAACTCTCTAAGGCCCACTGGTTGAAGTGGTTTGAATGAATGCACAGCCAGCACTTTCAGGACCAAGGCCACATCCCAGGATAGGACTGTCGGGGCGGGAAAGCAATAGCTGCAATATATACCTTTAGTGTGGACGATACTGCTGCTGTCCATCCGCTGCTAAAGAAAAGACAGAATGACTGACACAGATCATCTCACTGGCAAAAGCCATTCAAGCTGCACCACTGCACAAAACTGCCCATTTAAGAGCAGGGCTTTCAACTCCACTATTGTGTCCAAAACACATCGTATAAACAACCTGACTCTAACAGCCCCTGTTCTTTAGGAATGCTTGTAAGCTCAACAACTCTGGGCATGGTTGCCAGATTGTGCCTCCTGCTTGGGACAGAAGGTCCCGTCTGAACGGAATTGGCCAAGAGAAAGCTGTAAGCATGCCAACTAGATTTAGAAACCATGGCAGCCCCAAAACCCGCTAAAACTGTTTCAGTGCAACCGAGTGAGCAAGACTAAAGAGATTCAAGGCAGCTAGGAGATCTCATTCACGGTGCTGGCAGAGTTAAGCTGCACCCCCAGATAACAAATAGACTTACTGCGGCAGAGCAGAATTGATACAGAGACCCGACTTCTTTAAGTGTGACAGCGGAGCATGCTTGTGACTGTTCAGCACATCCAGCAAATGGGCCAAAACCAGCCAATCACCTAGATAATTTTATATGTTTATTCCACAAAGGGTGCCAGACCAAACAATAACACTGTGAACTGATAAGCCATGCCCTCGAATACAAATCTCAGAAAGCACCTGTGTCGGCACGCTATCTGAAAATGAAAGTATGCGTTTTATCAGGGACAGGATAAGGGGACAGAATAAAGTATTTTGTAGTAGAGCCCTTTAACATATTTTTTGTAAGAAGCTATTTCACCTAGTAAATAATAAATGCGTTAATAAATAAAATAAAAAGTTTTTCGCTTTTTCAAGTGTTGTTTGAGAGCTTGATAATTCTTTATCGGTTAACCTGCTAAAATGTTAAAGAAAATAATATTAAAAGAAGAAAAGTTTCACTTCCCAGCATTTACATTTATTCATTTGGCAGACACTTTTATCCAAAGCGACTTACAGTGAATTCAGGGTATACATTTTTATTAGTACTTGCATTCCCTGGGTTCAAACCCACAACCTTTGCGCTGCTAACGCAATGCTCTACCAGTTGAGCTACAGGAACATTTCACCATGTCTCATCCTAAATTTTGTAGAATGCAAATCTGAATCTGTTTAACTATAGGAATAATAAATAAATCTTATCTTTTTTTGAGATCTTTGAGATCTGATCTTTTTTGCTTAATGCTATTGTTTAGTGACTTTAGTATGAGAGCAGAAAGTGAAAAAAGGAAATAGTATATGAAGGACAAAAAAGTTACTGGCTGATTAAAACAACAGATTACTCTTTTCATTCAGAGGCACTGAAATGTTCCTGAGAATGAGCTTGAGAATTGTAAAAAGATTTATGTATTTTAATTAATCATTTGTAGAATTACCTTTATATTTGAGCGCACTGAGGGAAATGGTCCATTGCTAGAGTGTGTGGACTTTAGAATTTGCCTCTATAGCATCTCTCATTGCCCCTACAACTCTGGGACACACTTCTTGCACACTTACATAGCAAGTATGACCATGCGTTGCATTCAAATCTGAAAGTCATTGATCTGTATAGGTGATTTGTAGAGCAATAAAATCTATGGATCAGGTTATTGAAAATGCCATCAGCAATTTAGCATAAAAGATGGAAACAGAACAATGTCAAAAGAGGGGGACGTTATCATTCAACACAAATCTGCATCTCAGATACATCCCTGTCTGTCTCTATATATTTTCAGTCAAGCTAGTGCACAGAAATGCATGCTAAGTGTGACACAACTTATATGGCTTCTGTGGTCTGCCTATTAATGAGGTGAGACTAAAGCTAAAACATCACATAAGGCATGTCAGAGTTACTTTCAGTTGCAGGTTTAGTCTCCTTTGTGGCATTAATATAAAATGCCATATAAGATAACTATATAACTTTGCAACTTACGTTATTTTAAAACTTGGTGATAGGTGGATTAAGAAAGATATTCATTGTCCTTCATAATAAACTATTTATAGTTTGCTGTCCCACCACATTTACAGTCATACTCTGATTGTTGATGTCTTTGATGGGAATATTACAGTCTTTCAGTTAATGAAAAAACTCTATCAAGAGATCAGCGTTACCTAATGTTTGGATGACTAAAGTGCCTTTTGTTGCTATGGTAGGAGCAGCTCCTGCTGGTGAGAATAAAAATATTTCTGTTACAAATGGTAAATAAAATCAAATAGATTTTGCTTGTTTGTGTAATTATTTTGTAAAATGTTTTCAGTAAAAAATAACTATGCACGTACAATACTACTTATTTACCCTTAGCGTGACTTGTGTACACAATAATCCCATCATGTGCAGTGTCTTTCTGCTAGTGCGTTTAGAGTGTCACCACTAGGTCATTCCTGATGCATCGAAAATAGTCATAGTAACTCACATCATTGTTTAAGGAAAAAGCTAGACAATGTAATACGTTTTTTAATTGAGAAGGTGATGAGAAGTCACTGGATAGCTAATCTACAGGGAGTGCAGAATTATTAGGCAAGTTGTATTTTTGAGGAATAATTTTATTATTGAACAACAACCATGTTCTTAATGATTCCAAAAACTCATTAATATCAAAGCTGAATATTTTTGGAAGTAGTTTTTAGTTGTAGCTATTTTAGGAGGGTATCTGTGTGTGCAGGTGACTATTACTGTGCATAATTATTAGGCAACTTAACAAAAAACAAATATATACCCATTTCAATTATTTATTTTCAGCAGTGAAACCA
>JAZGTK010006852.1:0-20185 GCA_036877625.1 Ambastaia sidthimunki | reverse complement strand
ATGTTTGGACTGTTGAAATGTCTTTGTTATATAATTCGCTTCATACATTTATAAAGACAATTACGAGGTAGAAACAATAAGACAACAGCCACATAGACGCAGTGGAAATGGTGGCCATATGTAGGAATACAGTAGCTTCGTTTTATTTCCGAATGCAATTGTTGCAAGAGCATCATTGTAAGACAGATTTTTCTGCGTTTGGCGCTTGCATGGGAACCCCCAATCCCCCACCCTTTTCATCCACCCCCGCTAGCCTCTCAACAACCATGATCTAAAAATAGAACAGGGATCCCCCCATCAATTTACAACACGTCACAAGGTCATATAAACCTCCTCTCACGATTCTCGATCAATAAGACGGCGTGACCGACCAGCGCTGATAATACGAGCAACGTTTTATTGCTGCCCCTAAAACACATTTTCTCCTGGATTTTTTATGTGCTTTGTCTTAGTTACCCACTGTCACGACGTGTGCATGATTTAGTCTGGTGTACATGTTTCATATGATTTTCATCCTTCAAGAACGAACACCCAACATCTGGAGAGGAAAGTGAAGGGAAGACACACCGAGTGGTCGCGCCATCGGTCGCATGCATATTCACGCGCTGGAGGGCATGCCCGTCACTAGACCGAGAATAGCAGCCCACAGGATAACGAGGAATTGTGTCCGTATAGACTACCTTTTTATTCCAGTAAACGGAGAATTTACGGCCGAAATTATTTTGAAATAGTTTGGAGTTTAATTTTTGCATTTTCAGCTGTCAGTGGCGTTCAAAGGATCAACATGAGGAACTGTAAAGTGTTAGGTGAGTAAGCAGAGATTCTGTAACTTGCTGGTCATTTGAGTTTTAATGCTTAAGCTCACTGCATCCTATTTGGTATTTCATAGAGTCCCCTCTGTTAGTATTAGCGTAGTATGGCAGACCAAAGGTGATGAAAGAACGTTTCTTAAGGCCTTTGAAGCACATCTTTGTGATGATTTATTCTGACCTATCTTCATGTTGCCCTTTCATTTATATAGACAACCTTTGTCAGGGTAGATGAAAAATATGACTATACCCGGTCTCTCTGTTTGTTTGTTTTGTAATCACATTTGTTGAGACAAGTACTTTGTTTTAAAAAAAAAAATCTTTCTTTCTTTCTTTCTTTCTTTCTTTCTTTCTTTCTTTCTTTCTTTCTTTCTTTCTCATCTTGAGCACATTTTGTTTTGATTTCTGGCTTAGATTTTTTTAGTTGTTAAAATAGCAGGTTAAACAGATTGGTATAAAAGATTTGATATCATTGTTTTGGCAACTGCAGCATTAGGAATTAAAATACATTTGTAAAAAAAATCAATCAAAAAGTGAATGATAGATCTAGGCTCTTATTGAGTATCCAGAAGGGTCCTGAATAATTCAAGCTACAATTCAAAAATCAGGGTCGTCTGTTTAAACCAACAAATGTACCAACTTATTAGGTTTCATGTTTTTTTTACTGACTTTACTTTAATTTGTGCTGTATAATGTTTGAGCAAATAGCATTTCATTTTTGTTTAAAAAGCAACCAAAGCTCGTCTTCTCTCACTGTAGACATTTATAATAATCTGTGTCAATCACGACTCTTGTTAGCTCGATTCAGGTCCTTAATTTCCCCTCAAAATATTTTTGTATGTGAAAAAGCTGATTTGTTGTATCAATATTACATTTTTTGTATTGCCCTGTGATTCAGGCTCCAGGGATAATGTCGCTCACTCAGTCAGACGTGAAGGACTGTACACTGCCTATTGAATTTTTGCACACCATCCATTGTAAACTCTGACAGTAATAATCATGATTCTTATTCAAATTAGAGCCATTTGATGCATCTGATATATGTATTTGTTTATGCATGATTCAGGTCATATTTTCTCATAAGCAGGCTGTGCCCTATTTCATTAGGGGATTCACAGAGAATCTGTATTTGATCTGATAGTGGCCATCGACCATCCACAAATTCCACCCATCAAAAAATTTAACAGTGAAATTTTACTTACAGTAAATTAGAATACAAAATTAAGCAGCTCTGTATGTTTATAGATATTTTTATAAATATGTTACACACACACACACACACACACACACAATATTATACATTTAATATGTATATATCTTGTTATTTGACACATTGGCACTTAAACTAATACATAACAAAACGGATTTGCAATTTGGATTTACTCAAAGGCTTAAAATATATAAGTATATAAGTATATGATGCATAATGTTTTAAGGTATTACAACATTCAAAATTCTAGATAATTTCTGAAAGCAGCATGTTGTAGTATTTTATGTTTAATTCTGGACTGTTTTTATGTCTTCATCTTGCCAAGAGCCCACTTACAAGCAAATTATATAAACCAAATATCATTTCAAAATATTACATTTTACTTTTATTTGTGATAGGTGGTCAAGTCCCTGCATGCTGTAAACGAGTTGTTGAAAGGCAATAAAAATGCTCATCTGTCATAAGCCATTCAGGCAATGTATTTATTAAGTGACTCATTTAGGCTGATTTCTCGTGCTTTTTTTTGGCTATGTTAAAACACACACCACAGTACAACTGTTTAATGCTAATAATTGTCATCAATTCATTGTAGACCATCTATTTCAGAAAAAAAAGTTTTGTTTTATTATTTTTACCTCACTACAATTCATAAGACCCAGTCTAAATATACATGGGTAGGCCTCCTTTAGGCCCAATAAGTAGACTATACCACAGGGGACTTTTTTGAGGCTCTTCTTCAGCACAGGGCTTGAGATAATGTTTCTGGTTGCTCGACCCTTGGTGACAGCCCTGGTCTTTATGCCCATTCTTTCTAATGCTCATCTCCAACCTCATTATCATCTAACATAATGGGATGTCCTCAGTAAACTATCATTGATATTAATGAGGAAAGGTATTTATAGCTGTGCATTCACAAATGTTCGAAGTCTTTCATCTCTAACATACAAAATGTTGTAGACTGCATGTTTTCATCAAACAGTCAGTAAATAGTGAAGGCTCTGCATTGATTGCATTTGTTTTAGTAAATAAGAGAACCAGAAAGTGTTGTTCCATGGGTGAGTTATAACATATTCTGTTTCACCATAAGTTAGCTACAGGATGTGACAGTAGTAGTTTTAAGACTGTGTGTAAAAATAGCATTTTGAGTTATCATGTTAATAGATGTTAACAGCATGAGACACATTGGGCATATATACAAAACTCCCTATTGTTCAGTTGTGTTAAAGGATTGAAAAATTAAACAGAGACCCCTTATTAATCTACAGTATATTACTATACTGCATTGACTATAACTAGAATTTAGTCTAAGATCCAAAATCACAACAAATAGCTGGTCATGGTTTCTAAACCATCACATACAAATAATTTTTTGTCTGCACACACAAGGGATTTTTTGGTGCTACTTGTTTTCAGTGCGCCCAAATACAAGAGCAAGATACATATTAATAAAGAGTAAAATATATATTTAAAAATGTTAAAACACAAAGAGAATTTGTGAATATCCTTATTTACAGATGCTATGTACACCTATGCAAAGGGTATTATCATATCAGCCACTGATGAATTAGATACTGTACCAATTTATTCTGAAATGTTTGGGACATATGCATTCGTTATTAGACGCACAATTTTTACATTTATTAATTTATTTATAGCATAGCTTTGGGTGGTCGTGAGTGACTCAACATATTAAGCTAGTATTTTAAAGTATTTGTGCAATGTGACATGATGTAAAAGTCACGCTTTGGCATCAAACTTTAGCTCTGTCCGTATGTCAACGACCTTGCTGTAATGACCAATTTACATCTCAGGTTTATTAACTGTAAACACATAAAACAACATTCACACGAGGGCGGTATTAATATTGGCGATGACGTTAAGAGGCAGGTCTTGCTCGAACCCACCAATGAGACAAGCGAGCTCGGTTCTTTTGGGGCGCATCGCAATGAATGGGTGTCGGTGTTTTACAAGGCAAACTAGCAACCACAACAAGACGCGGATATTGAGGGGATGCGGCATCGATACGCGGGAGCTGTCCAACAGCACCAGACCAACGACACGGACACTCGCGATTGCCAGAGCATCTCAGCGCGTTCCCAGAAGGAAGAATCTCGTCCAGTCGCCCCGCTTTTTAGCCTGCCTCCCCCACCTCCATCGATAAAGGAGCGCTCCACCTCTTCACATCAGAGCCGACATGTACTGTCTTGTCCGGAGCGCACCACCAGAGAAGGTGTTAATGACAGTAAAGCGCAGCAAGGCGAGTGCCTTCTGTTGACCGGCCACAGCGTTGTCACGCAGGAATCGCGCAGTGACCGTAAGCCTTATAACCAACCGCATCAGGCGGAGTTTCCAGGGGCCTCATCTGGCTATCAGTGCCATTTCGAGGGGCTCTCGCAGAGCCGTCACTGCAGCCATTCTCCTCAGCACAGATCTTTCGTTTCCCCGCAGCCCTCCCCATCTGATCTGCTGCCGCCGCCTCTGCCTTCGCGCAATTCTAATACTCGGGATACTCGCCAAAAGAGTGCCGATTACAAGCAAGAAATCGTACAACGTTGCGTCGGGGAGGGGGGGCGTCGAGACCTAAAACAGTTGCTGCTGCAACCTTGTTATAATCAAATAGAGGATCATAAACAAAGGGACCCCTCCTATGAGCCACTGTTACCAAACTCTGGTCAAGGACAGGCAAATGCATGCGAAGTAATAGAAAAGGAGAGGCAATTAATTGAGCCACAGGCTCCATTGCCAGTATTGCAGGCTCAACGACAACTGTTGTTGGGCAGCAGCTTGCCTATCAACTACTGCATCAGCAGATCAGGGGAAGTGTGCAGAAATAACCAGGCGCTGTTGCAGCAACAGCATCAGCAGGCGGACGCGCAGAAGCACAGCCTCCAGTGGCAACAGACTGACCGAGACAGCAGGTACCAGGAGAGAAAAATCGCACTTTGTCAACCAGAGCAGCCGTATCACGAAGCGCAAAATGAACGCTCGTTAGTGAGAAACTCGTCGGTGTCAAGTAGTGAAAATAGCAGCCCCCTGTACGGCTCCAGCAGTCAACTGTGGCCAGAGCCCCACGAAAAAGAGGAAAGGAAAAATCGAACAGTCAAACGTAAGGTAGGCTTATCTATAGACAATAAAGTGTTTTGAATATGCCTCTGTTATAGAAAATACTGCGTAATAGCGACACGACCACGCCTGTCATATTTTTTGTTCTTTTGGCGCCTTTAAATTAGTTGTCGTTGCAGTAATGTGAAGCTTTTGACTCAGATAATTTGATTTACAGAAATATATATTCGAAAACAAGCTATCAACACGATGACATCAAGCACACTGCATTTCACGCATAGACACGCACATAAAATCACTGTCTTTCACATCTCTCTCTGTTTCTACCTGTTTACATTGGGGTTTGGCAAATTTAATAATCTAAATACATAAAATTGTTAACCATCATCTTGTAAAAAAATGTATGGTAAAATATGGCTAACTATGTAAATAATGAAACAGAAAATGAAAATTGGACATCATATTTGGAAAGTGAACCAAGTGAAACTACTACAGACGTCTAAACCAGTTTTACTTTACCAATGTGAAACACTTAACTGTGCCCTCCTAGCAGTGCCTTCATCTTCTGATCATTCAAAACACCCCAACAGCTCCCAGGGCTCCATTTTTTGACCCTGTTATCTGATGCCACTCACTGGGGCATTATTCATTTTATCTGTTCCCCTCTATCCACCCTCTCAGGTCCTAAAATACCTCTTAATAGGCCAATCACAGCATCTTACCTCCCTGGGTGGTAATAGCCAAGTTTCGTACTTTCCTTTTCAAAAGTCCAAGAGGTAACAGTGTCCAGTAATAATATCTCTTTACTTGTCATACAGAAAAAATACAGTTGGGGTGTATAAACTTAAACACTCTGTGGTAAAAAAGCAGCACAAATCTATGTCTTCCAGTGCTTTGCTATATTGTTGCTCTTTAAGGAGAAGCATGAGGCTCTGTGAATAAAACGCACCTACCCTAGTAGCCTAGGTAGCCCTAATGTAAAAAACAACCTGTCCTTCTCACTGTTTTCAAACGGGTTCTCTGAACACTCACAGATAGTTCCATCACAAACTTATGGCATTGAATGAGGCAGTGTTGCTGTGTTGATACTGGTCAGGATGGTCAAACAGCAGTAATGCTTTGACACAGAGTAACTCAACTTACGTGTGGCTACATTACGGCTGTCTTTGCATATTAAACTGGGCTAGGAGTAGCTGTTATAACACTGCAAAAATGACACACATTACTTTCACCTAATTATACTCAAATGTTTTGTATGGCTCATTTCCAAACAACAAAAACAGCCTGTTTTTGGAGCTGTTTCAGGCGGGATTAAAATCTGGTACAGCAGGAAGAACACTAACAAAGAAAAATAAACTGACCTTTTTAAACAAAAAAGCCCAACTCTTGGTATGTGAGATAGCAGAAGGAAAGGGTACTAATGAGGGTATACAGTCAAAGGAAATTCATTTAGACAGTGAGTCTTATCAGTTGAGCAGAATACAGCTGACAGGGTGGAGTCAGAGACCTTTAGCACTTTTGTACATTGGTTTATTGTGTACAAGCTTTGTTAATAATAGACATGTTCACACAAACAAAGGATTTTAAAAACACATCTGAATAACTGCAACACAAACTAACGTTCAATAGCTGTCTCACAGGTCTGTTTATTTATACCACATTTCTTTTGATCATTCAATTAATCCTTTGATCTTAGATTAAGAATGTTTAACTCAAGCAGTGTCCAGCTGGACTCTGCTAACCACCTGGCAGGTTTGCCAATAGAAAAATTAGGAACAACTTCACGTATAGTTCGTTTTTAAATCTGCCTAATTAAACTAAAATGAAAAACACTTTTTGTGGGCTTGTTCAAAAAACAAATGCATAGAAAGAGATTATTTTTCTCAGAAATCTCCCAATTACCAAACACAACATTTTAATTGTGCTGCTAATTGAGAGAAAAAATACAATGCAAACTTATATTCATACACATGTTACATTTTGTTCAACCAGTTTTGACTGAGTGAGACTGATCAAGTATATAGTGTTACAATATCCAGTGACACAGACTGAAACCTAATAGTACTTTGCTGTTGTGGTTTGTGTGATATTGCTGCCAGGAGCAGAGAAAGGCTTAACACTTCTACTGCTGTGGTTCATACTCTTGTCTTTATCTTTCTTGCTTGTAGAGTCTCCTTTTGACTGGCCTCTGCTTGCTTGCTCATTGATCATTTGTCTGGTGATGGAATAATATCACAGGAAACGTCTGATGAACCTCTTTAATGTAATTAATTAACAGATTATAGGATGAAATATTAAAGACTTCATAAAAGAACACATTTAACAAATTATTTTCTCATCCAAACCATTAAAAACACAATGTTGCTGTTATCCAAACTGAAGTGTTCAGATAGTGTTTTATATAATGGAGCATCATGTGTCTAGACCTGTATTGCTTTCATGGCGTCTTTTGATCTAATGGGAACATAACTGGCCCTAATCCTTGGTATTATTTGTAAAGTCTTTAGAAATAGTGCAAAGAAGTCTAGCAGAAAATTAGAGCAACTTTTCAGTTCAAAAGAATAAACTCATAGCAGTATGTGTCTATATTTCTGAGTTTCTAATAGCAATTTCAGTCTATGTAGTTTTAAATAAATGGAAATTTTCCTCACGCTTGTTCCAAATCTATACAGACTTAAAACAACAAAAAAGATGTAGAACAAAAAAGAAATGATCTAGTAAACCTAGTAAGATGTTATAGGAGAACATGTTGATTTTAACATTATCATAACATTATAGAACATTAGCATAAAAACAAAAAAAATTATATGACAGTGAATTTGTATTCAACAATAAATCTGTATACTGGGTATTTTTATACATACATGTGACCTTGCCAGGTCCATCTCAGCTGCTTTAGAAGAAAATATTTAACGGTTGCATAATGCATGTAAGAACAAAAACTGTGAGTCTGTATAATGTACTGTAAGTACCCTCTCGTACTAAACAGTATCCTGTTGAAAAAGGATTTCTCTTCTAGACATACACATGCCTACTAGCGTTATGCTTTTACATGCCTTTCATGAAAAGGTCGATGATCTGCATATTCTCCCACCACTGACGCTACGACAGCTAGTTGCAGTGATTTTAATACCATCAAATTCAAAGAGGCCTCTTCTGTGTTCAGAGCTACCTATTAATAGTACTGACATTAAAAATCTGACACACTCAAAGTTGCATTAGCTGATGGGCTGTTTGGAACACGGTGCTGTATTAAGCATATCAAGGGAACAAATGAAATAATGAGGTAGTTCTATGTCTTATATACTGTGAAGTCCTAGTTGTTAGATTCACACCGTATTGCAGTTGACCTGTGTACAGGTCGTGCCTATGATGTCAGAATAAGATATTAAACTCCCCACAGTTTCTGCAGTAATTAGTTGTAATCAGAGTTTCTAGAATGGACACATGTATCCATTGGGTTTTTTTTAGAATTACATACGCAGTGTTTTCAGTGTGGATTGGGCTTTGAAAGTGCCATTGCAATTTAACAGAAATTAAATGGCTGCTAATGAATAGCTTCCATACTAGGTTTGTGATTGGTTGGTTTGTGATTACCCAATGCAAGTATAAGGTGAGAGTGGCATCTAACACACAAACAACATCAACATCAGTGATTTGTAATGAAACTTCTGTTAAAGCCTGATTCTGATATTTTGTTATTCATCTTACTTTTTTTGTTGAGAGTACACCAGACTCCACCAAGACTAGTATGGACTCAGGCATGCAATGGTGTCCACACCCTGCTTTAACTAACTTCACCAGTAAGACGTCCCTAGTCAATCAGCTTCACTAGTACAACCATGCTTGTTGACCAGCATTTTTTGTAGATGAAAAATAATGCAGGTCTAAAACTGGTCTTTTCAGTATGGTAAGCCAAGGCTGTTTCCTCTTTATTAATAGCTGGCTCAGGCTCAAAGTTCAGCATATGATATATTCCATTGTGGAACATTATTACATTATTAAATGCAGGATTAGAAAAGGGTTAGAACACTGTGATCTGTTGTAATCCTTAATGGTCAATGTTAGTCTTACCAAAGAACATACAGTCAGATCAAAGCTTTTAAAGAACGATGTAGGTTTCTGTGTAAACACAGATAGAGTACAGCACAGAATTGGGTCTATATTACGATCTTTAGCTGCTAACTATCACGATTGCTGCACATCACAGAGCTATATGTGTTATTTCCTTGTTGCTTGGGGCAGTTATGTTGTGTGTGGGAAAGCTCTGCCGTGGCATTCCTTCAGAGAACTGAAACGAAAAGGAATACTGTCTTTCTGTTTTTTCTCTTTCTTTTGGCAGAGAAGAAATCTGTCTAGTGTATAGATTCTCAACCTGTACCTCATGGGGTACTCAAGTAGGTTCCAGGGCATACTTGGATAGATTTAGATTTTGTTTTAAAAACAGCTATAAAACAGCAATACAACACTGTAATGCTCTCCTCCCACTACATGTCTCAAAGCGTAGAAAATATACTTTTCTATATGCACATATAAAATAACACTTTTTCTGTATTTCTTTATTTGCATAAAATGCATGGAAGATAAAACAATGAATTCAATACAAACAAAGATACAAGAATTACCCATTTCATCTACTGGTTTTACAGGGGACATCAGAAACCTATTTTCCACATGTTGGTTTAGGGTGTTAGGGTGCAACATAATTTAAATTGAAATTTCTCAATGGTTGTGTAAAACAACATCCTTTTTCACCTTGTCGAAAAAGCTCTTTCCACAGCGACCCATTTCAGTGCATGTCTCTTGTAAATAATAATGAGCTACCGCTCACCCTGGCTGAGATCCGGTGTAAAGACACCTGTGAGCCTTTACAGCCAAACACAGAGCAGGTGTTTGCAAAAACTATATAAGGAGACTCTGTATGTGGCTTGGCGATGGTCTTATTTAGACAGCTAGCAACCGGCTGCAAATTGCTCAATGGATGACACAGACAGCCCATAACTGGCTGTGTGTTTTCTTTTCAGTTTTTCTGAGCTAGAAAACACCAAAACTAAATGCAAAAAAGCTGAAAAAAGTGTAAATTTCATCTGATGTCCCCTTTAAATGGTGTGTCATTGTAGTAATACTTATTTTAATAATATTAATGATAATGTTAAACAATATCTTGTATAAAAAGAGGGAAAAATAACACATTACTGATTTGGTGTTGATGAACCCTTCTGATGGAATTATCACACAAACAGCCAAATGTTAATGTGATGGGATTGTTTACAGTGTATTTAACATTTATCCATCGCCACACACTGTTATGTGAAGATGCTACACTAGATCTTCTAAGGATTTGTGGTATGAGAAGCTCTGGTCATGGAGCAGGGCCAGCTGAGTAGATTAATGCCTGTTTCATTTTACATGCTGCTGACACCTATTTGTCTGTATTGAATTTTTGCTGACAGGCACATGCTGAGCGAACAAAGCTAAGCCATGCTGGATCCAAGCCCTCCCTCTCCGAGAGCAGTCACTCATTCCCTCAGATAGCCATGAACAGTTGCAAGTACAATGGAGGAGTGGTAAGACCACTGGGCAGCCTGGCGGCATCACGACGCAACCTAGCAGAGCATGACTCTGAGACCCAGCCGCTCCAGACTCTTCACAGCTCCGGCCTGGAGGTGGTCGTCTCCAAGGGCGGCGGTGAGGACCCCAGCAAGGCGTCCAATGAGAGCCTGGTCAGAGAGAGCGGCAACGCACCACAGAAGAAAAATAAAGATATTGGGTACAAGTTGGGTCACAGGAGGGCTCTTTTTGAGAAACGCAAGCGGCTTAGTGACTACGCCCTGATATTTGGTATGTTTGGGATCGTTGTCATGGTTACAGAGACGGAGCTCTCCTGGGGGGTTTACACTAAGGTAAGTGTTTTCTCTCTTGTTTTAAAGGACTATTCAGGTTCAATACAAAAGCATCTTAGTCGAAAGAATTTGTGGCATAATACTAAAAATTTTTATACATTATTTTATACTAGTGTATCAATGTTAAAACAATTTTAAAATTTTTGTCCATTCAAAATAGCCAAATATTTGTTCTGGTCAAGTGTGAGTTATTCATTACACATTCTCACCGTTACACCACAGGTCTTGTATTCCAGTATTCCAGGCATGGAATATTTAAAGTCATGTTGGAATGGTCATATTTTCAAAAATGAGTCACCACACAGTGGAAACTCTGAAAACCCCAAATTATCAAATTGGTTGCATATCAATTAATAATCATGGCAGATGCAAATAGTTTTGAATATTAACAAATTGTAATTGTGCATTTTGACATAAACAGAAACATTTGTGTGTTGTTAATGAAGAACAGAGAAAAGCTTGCCAGAATACACTAATCATGTAGCCAATGAGCAAACTACATTTCTCATCATTTTCTGTGAAAGCCTAAATACATAAATCGTCACCTTCCCTCGACTCACAATCGTCACCTTCCCTCGACTCACACTCTTTCCAATACAACTAAACACCATAGCATTATAAAGGTTAATCTGTTTGATATAAGAATGTAAATGTTTACAAAGTTTGATGTTTGCATGATTTTAATATTAATATAGTATATATAATATTGTTTAATGTATACTATGCTATTATAGTATACTTTGTGTGACTGTAGTTTATGTGTATGGGTCCAGAGAGAGAGGGTATACACTAAGATGTCTGGTGTTTGGAGAGGTAACCTAGTGGATAAAGTGTGGAAAACACTAAGACGTTTACAAAAGAATTTAATGTTTCAAGTCCATAAGCGTTCAAAAAACACACTGTTTGAAAAGTACAGGCACAAGATGTAAACATTATACTTCATGTCTTCATGTCATACTTTATGTCTTTTCCACAAGCAATACTGGTGGTTTTAGATAGCTTAAATGCTTTAAACTTTGAGGTAGGCCTGTGTTACAGGCAACTCCCAAAGCAATTCTTTATGCAGGGTCCACAAAATGAGGTGTTTGGTACTGTGACCACTCAGCTCCCTTGAGATGTGGATTTTGTAATGGTTGTGCTATTTCTAGCCTGTGGGAGAGAACTGCTACACTGCTACTGTCACATTCAGCTGAATTAACAGAATTAGCACATGGCTTCATCTTACATGCAAAATAGGTGTGTGAATGTCAATGTGAAAGGCATTCCAGATGTGTTTGTTTGGAAACTGACCTTTGGAAAAAGCCCTTTCAGTTACCAACAGGTGCATTAATTAGTTTACTATGTAATTTGTCACACGGGAAATTTATAACAATTTCAGACCTAATTTTTCTCTTAGAGAGACCATTGGGACCTGGGGTTAAATTAGATAGGGTAAAGGAGAGGGGAGTCTAATTTCACTGTTAAAATTAAATCTTTTAATTGCTTTTCTGTGGTTATATAAATTCAGACACTTCACTCAGTTTGTCATACTGGCGGAATGTAAAATTTGGATTCAGGAATCTTTGCATACAGCTCATTCTTTTTTAAATTAATTTCCGTTAATAGTTAGTCTATCTTAAGTCTAATCACTTTGAGACGACTGATTTTGACTGTGTGCTTATGAAATGGCCTGTTTGTGGCCTGTTTGAACTACAAAGTCAAATTGAAAAAGAAATTGACATTATAATTTAAAAATGTTTTTTATAGTTTGAGCATTTGGTTTTTTAAACTGATCTGTTTTTTAATCATTTTAATTGCTCTTGGCAGCCAATTATTTTCCACCCAAAGCACATTGTAGTGAACCCATATTTAATGTTTTCTGGCTCACATTTTACTTTCCCCCAGTTTGCTGTCCTAATTGTATATGATTAAATGATTGGTGGCCTTTTTATTACTTTTATCATAGCTTTGTCCTGCTGTCTGCAAACAGTACAGACCAACTTACTAGTACTAAGTTGGTCTGTCTAGTACTACAGTATATAGGACCCTAACTCAGACCAACCCTAATGGCTTTATGTATTCTGAGATGACAGGGCATCACCTAAAAACATACAGAACGTGTTCATGCATGTATGTGATAAGGAGACAGTAAAGAAATCAGATGTTTTGATCTGCTGGGTTCTCATTTGTTGCCATGGGGAGTTTTATAGAAAGTGCATTTATTTCCTGACACAGTGGGATCTCAAAACTCCTCCAGGGTGAAGCAATGCAGTGTATTGTGACGCAGATGGTTTAGACAGCGTCTATTCATCCACAAATGTTTCATTTACTAACATCTAACAACTTTAAAACCTGAGCATGAGTTTTGCGTGAGTTTGCGTGTGTGTGGTATGTATGTTCTTTGGCATTTTATTTCAATGGAATACTAATGTTTGTTTTTTTTCTCTTGCTGCAGGAATCTTCATATTCATTTGCACTGAAATGCCTTATCAGCCTTTCCACTGTTATTTTGCTTGGTCTAATAATAATGTACCACGCTCGGGAAATACAGGTTAGTCTAATGCAGGAAGATTTAAACAGTTCTTGACCATCAAGAATCATCTTTTAAATTAAATTGTCTTTTAAAATGTTATTTATTGACGCTGATTTAAAGGTGAAGTGTGTCATTTTTGCTAACTTCTTTGTATTTTCTTTAATGGCTCTAAAACTATGAATACAGATGAGTCACCTCATGCTGGTTTTCAAATAGATTTCCTAAATGCCCTCACTGTCCTTTGTTGGCCATAAAAACAGCTCTACCCTAAACATGTGCCATTGGTTGGGCCAATGCTAGTTGGGATACATAAACAGAGCTATACCATCTACATTTTTAGGGGGAATATGAATCACTCATATTTGTCTCTGCATATTAAGCCATGATAAAAGAACTTTTTTTAACATTTAAAATTACACACTGCACCTTTAAGACATTACCTGTCCATACTTCCACTAATACAAGAGAAACTCTTGTAGGAGTTTCTGCTCTCTTATCTACTTAATACATGCTGTTCTTCACATCCTCTGCAGCTGTTCATGGTGGACAATGGGGCGGATGACTGGCGGATAGCCATGACATACGAGCGTATATTCTTCATAGTACTCGAGCTGCTGGTGTGTGCCATTCACCCAATCCCGGGCCAGTATGTCTTCACGTGGACAGCCCGGCTGGCCTTCACCTACGTGCCCTCTGTGGCTGACGCCGACGTAGACATCATCCTTTCCATCCCCATGTTCCTCCGCCTCTACCTGATTGGCCGGGTCATGCTCCTCCATAGCAAGCTATTCACAGATGCGTCTTCGCGTAGTATAGGTGCCCTCAACAAGATCAACTTCAACACACGCTTCGTCATGAAAACCCTCATGACCATCTGCCCTGGCACTGTGCTGCTGGTCTTCAGTATTTCCTCCTGGATCATCGCAGCCTGGACTGTTCGGGTCTGTGAGAGGTATGACATCACAGCGACTGTTCTCCCAAGCACAGCTGCAACCCCCCACGCTCTTTCTCTCTCACGATCTCTTGTTCTGTCTTTTGCTGTTCTTCTGTCAGCATCTCCCACTCACTTTCATTCCCTCCAGGAGCTTCTCCAACAGCCTCACGCTGCTTGAATGAAGGGCTGTTTTTTCCATCAGCTCTGCAATTGCACCACAAAATCCTAGTCAATGTTTTGTAAGCTGTATTAGAAATTGTTAAATAATTCATGACTGCCTAATTGTTTGTTTACGGAATGATTTGTTTTGGGAATCTTGAGGGGCCTCTAGGATACCCACTGCAAAAACTGCATCATCATGATGTCGTCCCATGAGGCAGTGAGTGTAGATTTTGACACATTAAGATAGGCTAACAAACCTTGTTTGGCTATAGCAGCATTGTGCTGAATGGGTTAGATTTACAATGAAAGACAGTGATCACAACATGTCTGAATTGTATGTGTTCAGTTTGTCTGTATTTCATTTCTGCCTGTGTTACCTGCTTCTCATCACCTTTACCTCCAACCCTTACCATGAGTCTGTTTTATATTATTGAATTTTCTTTTTCTGAACGAGCTAAACGACATTTGGTGTTTATACCACACGCATGCACTTTAAAAAATTTGTTCAGACTTCAGCAGAGTTTTTCGAAATCAAAATTTTTCAAATCCTTCAGCAGAACAAAAATTATTAGTGCGATTCGTAGTAAATATAAATTAACATTTACACTTAACCAAATCAGAATAACCAAATCAAACCCGAGCCTGACAAACATATTTCCATAATTAGGCCTGTACCACACAGAAGCTTTCTTAGAAATCTAGCATGCATGTATAAATGTTGTCTTTCTGCATGTTAGCCAAAGGAACTAAATGCATTAGAAAGAAAAGAGGTGTCAGTCAAAGGTACTCTCATCTCTAGCCAGAAGAGGATTCACTCCAAAAGATCTGTTTATAAAAGGAATTTGTTCTACTGGTCTCTGGCTATTTGTTTTTTTTGGCGGGTTTATAAAAGACCGAACAGGCAATAATGAAGAGTTTGGAGTGGTAAACGAGGTGAAGGTTGATGTTATACCATAACACCCCCCCGCATCGCACCCCAGTCCCATCAGCCGCAATGCACGACACAGTGATGCCCACACTCTGTTTTATTCCTTGCGTGAGTAATTTGCGTCGAGCGCGCACTCTTGTGTGAACGTATGGGAGGAGGTTGAGCGTGTGTATGTGTGTGTGACTATAATTCACTGTTGTACTTTCTATTTCCCCTCTATGCTGCTCCATAGGGATGCCATGTGAGTCCTTGTTCTCTAGCCGTGGAAAAACCTGTCATTGTTCATTGAGCTGGTGCCACTGCTGCTCTAAGAGGTTGAGGGGGCGGGACTTAGTATTTGAAAAAGGCCAAATAACATGTGATTGTGGCACCATCCGTAAAAAGAGAAGTTTGTTGATAGCAAATGTGCTAACGGTTTCGAAAGCTATGATTTAGACAGTCCTGTGAATCAAGCGTCTCTTTCTAAAATGCTTAGGAGTAGGAGGCAGAGAGGAGGAGAGAGTTTGTGTTAAAATGGAGCAGCTCCTTCAAATCACCTTTACAAACAAGCCTGAGGGCAATTCTTTCTTCCACTATTTCTTTAGCAGTTGTTATTGAAGCCTAATACGCCCCAGCACAAAAGATTCACATGGCTTTAACAATACCTGTAAAACTGTCTTTGTGTTTTAACATGATTTGTGTATTAAAAATGTAGGTTGTTGTAATGGATAGGTCAAATCTTTGTTCTAACACATTTAGTTTTTACCTATGGCTTTAGTTCACAGAAAACATGCACAACCCAGATAAAAGTCATTGGACTTTTATTATAGATGACAACTTGAGCTCAAACAGGTGAGAAGGATGCTGTCCATTCTGGCACAGTCTCTCCAGAGAGGAAAACAAGGTTTTCGGATAGTCTGAGTGCCCACTTCTTGTAAACTATGAAACAGCATGATAGTCTTCATGTTTACTGCTGTCTTCTTTCAAAAGAGGCGCTTGTTTCTCAGATGTTCTGCTAAATTGGGCATTTTCCTGCACCATTTGTTTTTGCAAGCACACTGGCCAGCCCAAAGGGCAGAACGGTGTGAGACTGGACGAGCAGGGAGTCCATCTGGAATGGGAGGGATTGGAAAGTGGAGGAAGGGTTGGGTCATTAGAGGAACATTGCTGCTATTTCAACGTTGGCTTATCATTCACACTTGAGTCCATTGCTTCACAGTTTCCATTTCTTGGTCCGAATATTTTGCATGATACTGGTAGATATTTATCTTAGGCCCCTTCTCCAAATGTACATCCGATTTCATGCATCATTCCATGTTTGTTGTCTTCTCAAACAATACATTTCTCACGTGTCAAAAAAGCAATTTATGTAAACTAGGAAACAGACCATTTACAGATGTGTTACAGTTGTGAATGGGGCAGTATAGGGAACAGACACAAAGATGCTATGACAGTTAATCCATGTATATATTAAAACACACAGGTAACAGAGAAGGGAATCAGAAGATGGGACATAACATTTTTTGGAAACACTAATAAAATATGTAGCATAAATGCATTGTAAGTTGCTTCGTATACTATTGATCTAAATGTAAATGATAATATAAATAAACACCAGCTTGCAAAGGTGTTGCATCCTACATTCAAAGGGTTTTGGATCAGGAGGGAAATCACCTAAAAGGCTCCACCTTAAGCTGGTTTTAGCTATTTTTGGCCTGTCTTTTTCATTGATTTATTTTTTACAGTTTGTGTATTACTTGTGCCAAGAGCATTTTACCTTTTTCAGAGCATTTTAATACCTTTAGGATCATCATGATGAACTTGTCTGTTTTATTTGTCACACTGGAGCTTCTAAAGTGCAGTGTGAGTGGAAAAAAACTATTGTGCTAGGGAAAGTTGTGTGACTATATGTGGTGGGCATTGCCTTGAGTCAGTCCACTGTGATGCTTAGTTAATCTTGGTAAACAAGTTTAAATGTCTATATTTGTTCCATCATTGCATTCTCTAAACATGATGTCAGGGTTTGAGTCATTAAAGGTATGAAATTGTCTTCTCATTTCTGGGTTGGTATGAAACATAATGGCTAAAGTTTGAAGCTAAACAACCATTTGTAGAACTTGTGTGGAGAATTTGGGATATGGATGCGGTATTTGGGGAAACAGTCTCTTTAGATAGATGTCTTGATCTAAGTTGAAGGTGGTGCCAGCTCTTCTCCATTTTATGCCAGTATTGCATACAGTATATTGAGAGCTTTAGAAGGCCAGTATATTTGCCAAATATGTACTACCAAAGTGAATTTATAGGCACAGAAATCGTTATTGATTGAAATACTAAAACCCTGTCAAAATAAAATTTTTACTGACAACGGTGTGCATAATCATAATCAAACATTTATTCCGTATTTAGGTTAATGCATTCAAGCACACAGACTTTACAGGATATAACCTCACCTCAAAAGATCACTTACACTAGAATGCTAGTGTGATGTACAAGACCAGAGCTTTACCAGAGCTTTCCTATAGTAAACACAGGCATGTTCAGTGATTAGAGGCCCAAGGACTCGTTCTACCTCTGAGATCTGACACCAGCTTCAAAAAGATCAGTTACAAATGACAAAAGCTATCTGAGAATGGTTTGTGCCAGCACTGTGCATTGCTTTACATTAGTGACATCAAACGTGGGAAATTCTCACAATTATTGTGAGAATTATCCTTCAATGTCTAGCCGCTATATCAAATTCTCAGTGATGCACATTTATCTGAAAGCATTAAAAAATGATAAAGTGTTAACTAAAGGCTGATATCGTTTTTTGTCATTTGATATGGTGGTCAGGTGATAATAGGGTTTGTCTCTGCTCTCAATATACTGGCTCAGCATGCAGGATGTGGATTTCTTCTTAAAAATGCAGGCATGGTAACTATGCTTTTGCATGTAAAAATGGAGCTCGCCAGTACACTGTTTATGGAAAAAAACTTCTCTGCTCTTAGAGCATGGCTACAGAGTTGGACTGTGCTGTATACAGTACAGATGCAGTTTATAGTGGCATGACTTCTCGTGTGTTTTGGGTATGCTGTCTTAAAGGGAATATTTAGGAACAATTCACTCTATACCTTTCTTGTGCTAAACCTGTTTTGGTAGAATGTCAAACCTTGTAAACATAATTTGAATTAACAATATGGTTTATTTGTGTTCAGTCTGGCTACTCAATATGATTGTTGAATAGCCTGGGCATCAAAAATATTTCCATACTGTATTAAATGCAGATAAATGTCTTCTGACCTGCTTCTCCCTGACAGCCTGGAAAGGTCAACCTCCTGCAGATGTGTGGACGATCTGATAAGAATAGTTTATCTGTATCTGGGGCTTGTAATTTATTCTTGTCTGATTTAACCCTCTGTGGATTTTTGAAAGTTCTTTTGAAAGTCCTTCAAACTGACTTTTGGACCGAATTTTACTGTTAAAAATTGTTTATTTGAAAACTGAAAAACAAGAAAAAGAACACAGTGAACAAAGTTTATTTGTCCACTATGTTTTTATTTAAAATACACAATAATTAGTCATTTAAAAGATGTCATACTGTAGCCTTTATCTTTTTATAATTTTACTCACTTTGAACATGTTTTTCTGTTGTTGTTCTTATGGTTTTCTCTTTATGGGAATTGTAACGGAGCATATTGAGTATTTTATTGTGGCTGGAAAGTTGTTTTTTGTAAATTCATTATGTATATTATAAATAATATACTTTTGTTTCTTTTTGTTTTGGTTGTTTATTTAAATGGGGGTGGAGGTTTCTTTCCTCAGGTTCTGATGTTAAGCCAATAAATTGATTTTTTTTTCTTTCAAAGATTTCACCAGAAATGTTTGAATACATATTGCTACACATTCATAATTAAACTTCCCAACATGTTTGTTGCAGTCTGATCATGGTTCTCTGCCTATTTTGTTCTTACTCTTCTAGGTATCATGACAAACAGGAAGTCACTAGTAACTTTCTTGGAGCTATGTGGCTGATTTCCATAACGTTCCTATCAATTGGCTATGGAGACATGGTCCCCCACACATACTGTGGGAAAGGGGTCTGTCTTCTCACAGGAATCATGGTATGTTTTTAAAAATCTATATATTTATAATGTCTTTAAAAAGAATTCAGTTTAGGAAATTATAAAAGTTAGAAATTTAAAGTTTGAAAAAGTGCATTGCGTTTGTGATATTTGTGTAATTTTTTTATTTTTATTTTTTATTTTATTTTTTTTATTTTTACTTCTCTGTTAAATATCTTTGGATATTTTTCATTTGTATAGCTGATTTGCAACAATGTGCCATTGAAAAGCGCTTCATAAATAAACTTGAAACTCGAACTTGATATTTATTGTATAGTAAATACTTACTATTTTTACTCATACTTTAGTCATATTTTTACTGTCAATATTTATTTTCAAAATAGATATTCTCTTTTTGTAGGGCGCTGGCTGCACTGCGCTTGTAGTCGCAGTGGTAGCCAGAAAATTAGAACTGACAAAAGCTGAGAAGCACGTCCACAATTTCATGATGGACACCCAACTTTGCAAACGAGTAAGTGAATTTGCTTTTTGAATTCTCTTTGGGTGCTTTATTGTAGTCATTTGTACATAATGATTCATGATGTTGTTGTATTGCAGGTGAAGAACACAGCTGCCAATGTACTC
>JAZGTK010006851.1:0-20186 GCA_036877625.1 Ambastaia sidthimunki | reverse complement strand
GAGTCAATCATTTGATCTAAATCCGATCGAGCATGCATTCCACTTGCTTAAGACCTGCAAACAAACAACTGAAGACCGCTGCAGTCAAGGCCTGGCAAAGCATCACAAAGGAGGAAACCCAACGTTTTGTGATGTCTGTGAGTTCGAGACTTCAGGCAGTCATTGCCTGCAAAGGATTCCCAACAAAGTATTAAGAATGAACATTTTGTTTATGATTATATTCATTTGTCCAATTACTTTAGGACCATTGAAATGAGGGGACTATGTATAAAAATTGTTGCAATTCCTAAACCCTTCTTCCAATTTTGATGTAAATACCCTCAATTAAAGCTGAAAGTCTGTACTTAAATTTTATCTTGATTATTTCATTTCAAATCCATTGTGGTAGTATACATTGCCAAAATTATGAAAATTGTGTCACTGTCCAAATATTTCTGGACCTAACTGTATATACACTGCACTGTACGAACCCCACAAGTGCAGCATCCCTCTGCCTCGGTAGAAGAGAGCTCCTTCTTTAATTCAGAGCTGATCCAATCAAAACACACACATATCATGAGTGTCACCCACCATGATATAGCGTTGCCAGAGTGACACACACTTCTTTTTTTCTCTTCTTTCTTAATACTACCTGCTTCTTAGCGCTAATATCTTTTTTCTCCTCACACTAAGACCTGACTAACGTGCAGTGGTTTTAAAATTGTGGGGAACGCCTCCCCCGGAGGTGCCAGAGAGTGGCAGGGGATCAGCCTGTATTGGCCCATCCTTTTGTTTCCTAGGTTCCTGATTACCCTCACCTGTATCTTCTTTACTAGTTTACTCCCTGTCCCTTCCCTTCTTGTCCCTTCCTCCCTGATTTTGTTCAGAAGAATTTTGTATTTGTTTCTTTTTTGGTGCTGGGGGTTGAGCACAGCAGGAAAATACAGCACAATATTTTTAAACCATTTATAAAATTTTATCTAAAGCAGTAGTACTGTAAGTCAAACAGTTGCCCTTCCCCACTTTCAGAAAATACAGGCAATTATAAAATGCATAATTAGGAAGAGCCATTTACATAATTTTACAGTATAGTGTAAAAGTAACTGAAGTAAAAATTGTAGCTTAAAGTAAATTACTTTAATTGCCTTTCTATCATTTTTTTGCAAGATATTTAATATTTGATCTAAATGCCCTCCAGTGAGTGTTCCATTGAGTGTCCTCCAGTGTGCATCATTATTTCCTGTTTCATGTCAATGACATGTAATAAAAAACCCTGAAAGCTAACAATTCCATCACCTCCTTTCTCTCATCGTCTGTTGTGTGTGTGTGTGTGTGTGTGTGTGTGTGTGTGAATATTTACAATGATAAACCATATTCAACAATAACACAACAGTTACGTTTAAATGCTTCAGGAAAAAAAAATGTATAACCTCTGTCAGCTTGTTGAACACATTTTTATTTGGATATTTCTACCATATGATGGCTGAAGCAGCAGCAAGTGTCAACGCTATAGTGTTTTCATGGTAACCAGATACATTGTAAACGGAATTCTACCAAACTATAGCGAAAACATCAAATTATCATGCAATGCAATACAACAGCCTTTCTTCCCTGCAAACCATACCATGATAATGTATAGATTTAATTTCAAATCAAAAGTAAAACAAATGGTAACAGGTATCTAATTTCAGTATTAGCAACAGAGAGTGATCCTCCTAAGATGGCAGTGCCACCCCAACAGGCAATGCGGTATGACGTAGGTTCACATTCTCTATATATTATGAATCATCTCAAAATCGATGCCCGGTATCAAGTGGAATTATCAGTATAATTATTAATCAATATACTAAAATATACATGAATGTCAATAGCAAGTCTTATGGGAATAAAAAAAGCATAAAAAAACTGACAGAATGGATCAGAGATTACAGTGTTTTCAGAGACTTTTGGTGCTTAAACAAGAAAAGTGTAACCCTCTATTGCCCAATGATGCCCCTGGAAACAAACACGTCTCCACTGTGCACGATTTTTATTAAATGGCAATAATACAGATAAAGAAAAAAAAAGAAAAAAAAGAAATAATATTATAAATAAATAAATTTTAATAAATCTAACATATGGCAGTCATTTTATTTATTTTTGTAAAAAATGTTGCACCATATAGAGGTGTAAAAAGTTTATAACATCTCTTATATTATTGTTAGTGAATACATTTCATATAAATGAGTCATATAAATGATTTGTATAATATGAAGAATTGCTTAAGTTTGTTTAAGGTCCATTTTACACCAGAATATTAAAATTAGATTAAATTAAAAAACTTTTCTATTATCATTATTTAAATAGCATGCAATAAAGGGTTAAGATTTTATTTACAAATCACCTAATTTTGTTTTAAACCCACAGGCCTTTCCTTCTAAGAAAGAAAATGAAACTAATTCTGAAGACTGTGCTGGTTGATCTTGTCCATGCCAAATACAATAAACAGGCTTCCGAGCTTTTATAAAAGACAAAAAAATAAGCATCAGTGCAAGCTAAAGTGACCAGATCATTGAGCTGAACAGAGGAACCAGCCTGTTTTGTAAGAGAGTGGTTTTGTGAACTGGAACAACCATTTCATTAAACAGATCAGATGTAAGAACAATTCACTCACTAACCACACATCAATACAATGATGAATATGTCCAAAGGAAACCGGTGGAAAAATAACAACTTAAGACTTCTGTCTGTCCCTCATGCATAGCTTTTGTATTGTGCTTTGTTGTAATCACAAAAGCATGAACCATTTTTGTATGTATTTGCATGGAAAAAAGCAACCACCACAATTCTTCAAAATGTTTCAGTTTTTCTTTCATGGAAGAAAGTCAATGTAAACACTTTACAGCTGTATTAATGTGCCATCAGAAAGGTTTTTCACAGGTGTTTAAAGTATTCAGATGGAGTGGATTGTTAGGCTGTAATGTTCACATTTGCTTGCTACAGGATTTTCCTTTAAAGTCCACAACATCAGAAGTTTCAATTGATACAAAAGCATTAGCAAAACAAATTAGCAGCTCAACATGCTCAAGTGTTTAAACATTGTGCGTGTGTGAGAGAGAGAACAAGAGAGAGAGAGAGAGAGAGAAAGAAAGAAAATACAGCATGTGTAAATAGTCCAAGATTTAAAACAAATGTATTGACCACTGTACACTTTAAGCATACTCTGGGTCAACAGATCAATTAAAAAGGTTAAGTGGACATGCGGAAAGTACAACACATCTTTTGAGGTGACATGGGACAATGGCGACCGTTTGAGCGAGTTAAAACTTTAGTCTTCAGAGACTTACATCAAGAAGAACTGTTTGCTCTCCGGATGGCACTGTCTGTAAAATATTACCAGTAAAATATACCTCACGCTTTGTTCTTAAAAGCACAACATCAACGCCAGTTTCAGACAGAATTAATATGGCTTCTATCGCTATTATATTATAAACTTATCATTTGATTGGATGGCTAAAATTACTTCTAATACTGCTGTTGATGAAACACAAAATGTCTTCTGTGTGATTCTCTGTTTTTTTCCTTCTCTAAAGACACTTGCAAAATAACCCTCAAAGCTTTAAAGTTTATCCTGACAGATTACACATGTTCATGGCAGTCCAGGAATGTGCAAATGTTTTTTACCTTTTCTAGCTGTGCGTTTTGTTTGGACTTATAGAGAAACTCTCCAACAGCCACAAATACAGAGAGGACGAGTCCAGCGGCGAGCACTATGAAGATGCCCCCGATGTTCTGCACCCCCAGCGCGCTGGCCTCTTTGTTCTCCTCCTCCGGACAACCGTTTCCTCTCCACCACTTCTCCTTCATCATGTGCAGCTTCCCTTCTTCCTGTAACTGCAGGATTGCTATGGTGATTTTATCTCGGTACGGAGAGCCTGAAGGGTCAAAAAGAGCAAATTGACTTAAGATGTTGATCATCAGCTCTGATCAGTATATACTTATTGGTGGTTTCAAAGGATCTCACAAAATAAAATTAGTAGATGTAACATTGTTTTTACAAGTATAACATTATTTAAATGAAAATTAAGCACATTTTCACCATAATGTAATGAAATAATAGCAGTTTTGTAACTGCCTTTAATACACATGGATTCAAATACAATAAGAAATGTAACACGAGTCATAAAACCCTAATGCTGAAACATACAGCAGCTCCCAGGATGTCATTGATAACACACCAATAAAACCTAATTACATTCCAGAGACTGCAATTTTACACTCTTCCCTATTTATTTTCTGTCTAATTAAAACTACTTGCCCTTCTTAATTTAGGGTAATGTTTCCTGCTGGGCCTCTATTCAAACTACATCATGTATCTCACCTCCCTCGCAGACAGAGGGAAACAGGTTACAATCAGGCAAATCAGAAATGACTGCTTTCATTTTTCATGCTTTTTCATTTAGTCTGAGACAAAAGAGCACTCAAAACTCTTTTCATGTCGTAATTGTAGTCATATTACTGTGGTTAATTCAACATAATAAGGACTGTGATATTGTCTGAGTAATTGAGAACTCAAATGCACCACACAAAAATATGATACACATAGTTCACTTTATTAGCTGACATTAACACTGACATTGATTTACTTTTCATATAAGTGGTGTGTACAAATTAGGTTTTTCTTTTTGTGTTTGTTTTTTCAGTATATTGTCAATTCATATCCCTTTTTATTTGATGACCACTGTTTTATGTTTAGGGGCACAGAAAGAGCATTGTATATTTACTATTAACCAAGGCAATGATACTGTTTATATTCGTACATATTAATAGCACAAGTCTATTGCTTGTTACAGGCAGGTGCATTTTTTAATGGGAAGTGGCTGAACTTCCCAGGTGCAGGTTGATAGTTCGTAGTCTTGTGATCTGGCAGCCAATGATCTCGCAACACAGCATGACTCAAACTGATTGGCTTTAAATTTGTAGCGATTGACAACTGAATGCTTCTTTCTACCTCTATGTTTAAATAGTCTTTTAATTGTGTTGTGAGCGGTGTGGAGAAGGGTGCTAACACAGCTCTAACAATCACCTGCTACACACCACCTGCTACAACTAACGGTGATTCCCTAATGCTCTGTGCACCATAGAACAGGCAGAAATACTAAAATAAATGGCAAAAGTATTATATAGACATTTACATTCAGGCATTTAGCAGATGCTTTTACCCAAAGCAACTTACAAATGAACGAACAATAGAAACAGTAAATCAACGAAAAAGGCAACAGTATGGAAGTGTCGTGCCAGTCTCCCTAGCCTAGGGTAGTGTAATTTTTAAAGTGCAAATAATTATTTTTTTGAAAGCAAGAAAGAAAGAAAGAAGTGTTAGTAGGAAGATAAGTGCTATTAATTGGACAGGTGCTAACGGAAAAGATGTGTTTTCAGAAATTTCATATAGAAAATGGATAAGCAACATTTAGTAGAAAGAGCAAAGGATGACAATGAACTGGACTGTAAGCTAACAGTTTACTTAGATACTAGCAGCTATAGCACAAGCAAATTCCTGACAGATGTTTGATGACATGACATACAGTAGTCCATGAGTCTACTTAATGAAGCCTCCAGAGACAGGAGACATACACAGGCTGAAGGCTGACTGGGGCTTTACTATTTCCACAATCCTCAGATTGCCTCAAAACTGATATAAACCACCAAGTACTTCACACACATTTCATAATAAACAATGAAGTCAAGTTATAATCATAAGCATTTTTGTAATTACATAGTTATAATACTAATATCCTATAATAAATAATATATATATATTAATTAATATAAATTGGAAAGTTTTAATAATGTAGTACTTTTCATGTCCCACCACCCTTTCTGAAAGGATTGATGTACTCAGAAGAAATCTGTAAAATGTCACTAGTTAGCCCATTTGTTACTACACATTTAAACACTAATATCCTATACTAAACCTAAAGAAATTATGACAAATTATATATTATTTGAAAGTTTTAAGAATGTGCTTTTTATATCACATCACACTTTTGCAAAATGAATGATAAAGTAGATGTAGTGTGAAGAAATTTGTAAAATGGGCCCCTAGTGAGTCCATTTGTTATTACAGTGAAACACTAATATCCTCCTATACCAAACCTAAGGAACTCATGACAAACTATATATCATTGGAAAGCTCTATGAATATACTTCTCATATCTCATATGGATGTGCATAAATGGTTGGATGGTTGAAGGCACTGGAAAAATAATCCACAATCCTCACAGTACTACCACTTCCATTCAGGTCAGGGTGAGTGCGCTGCAGCAGATAGATGACCGCATCATTCACACTCACATGAGGCATAAGCATGAAAGCAAAACTTAACCTAAGCTAGTAAGCAAACTGGAGTGGGTCCAGTGCAGGTTTCACCTGTGGCACCAAATGGGTTAAAACTAGTCTCTCCAACACTTTCGTGACATCAGGGCAACTGGTCTGAAGTCATTGAGGCCAGATGGGGTGGCTTTCTTAGTTATCGGTACTAGGCAAGATGTTTTCCATAGCACTGGTACTCTGTGGTCATCACAGTCAAGTGAGAGGATGTGGTCAGTCCAGTTGAGCAAGGCAGTGGGGGGTTGTGGTCAGGAATACTCAGCAGGGTGTGGTGTTGCTGTAGATGTGTATTTGGTGTCTGCAAGGGTGTCAGAACTGTTCCTGTGTGGGATGGCCCAACAGGGGGTCCTGTGCTGCCCTCTGCTGGCAGTTTTTCATGCTGAAGTCTGTGATCTGCTTTATGCCCATGTATACGTCCTTGATGGTATTTTGCTGAAGCTTCTGCCGGTACAAGTCTTTACACTCCCTCAGTCTCATTTTTAGTTGCCACTGAAACCTTTTTAGTTCTTCCTTGTCACGAGACCTGAAGGCCCTCTTCCTCTTGTTCAACAGATCTTTCAGGTCACTGGTGATCCAAGGTTTATTGTTCAGATAACAGTGTACGGTTTGAGTAGGAATTATGGTATTGTGGCAAAAGTTAATATAGTCTGTGACACAGTCAGTGATACTATTAATGTCATCCCCATGTGGTTCACAAAGCACATTCCAGTCTGTGGTCTTGAAGCAGTCTTGCAGGGTCTCACTGGATTCCTGTGTCCACCCCCTCACCGTCCTTGTGGATACAGGCTGCCTTTGAACTGCAGAAACATACTAAGGTGTTAAAGAGACGATATTGTGATCTGAATTACTGAGTGGGGGTAGTGCAGTGGCTCTGTAAGCATCTCTGACATATGCATACAGACGATCCAATGTTCTATTTTCCTGCGTAAAACAGTCAATAAACTGGTGAAAGTTTGGGAGAGTAGAATCCAGATTTACATGATTAAAATATCGGGTCATGGTCACAAATGCCTCAGGATATTGACACTGTAGCCTAGCAACAGTGCTGTGTATGGCGCCGCACGTTGCTGTCTGATCAGCTGACGGTGGGATGTAAACACCGATTCTCATGGTGCAGGAGGATTTACGTGGTAAATAATATGACCGCATACTCACGCCTAAAAGTTCAATGTCCAGAGCAGAGACGTTCCTGAAACGTCTTTGCTTTTTCGCTCTCAGCTTCGCACTGGCTCTGCAACCCCAGCATCTCTTCCTGAGCTCTGCTGGGATCTTATGCCTGTCTCTGAGAAGAAGCGCTGTTTGCGTGTATCCAAACACAATGCTGCTCAACTTAGCCCAGCTCCCAACCACAAGAAGTGATAAGAACAGCAAAAAGACCATCAAAACGGGAAAAATGTGTATGTGAAACATGATGAAAAAGACACAGACAAGTTAAAAGCCCAAACTTCACATTTGGCTCGGAGCTGGTGTAACAGGCTGCTGCTCTCACAGGACAAAACACACTAACAAACTAAACCTGAAGAGATCATAACAAACTCTTTATCATTGAAAAGCTCTAGGAATGTCTTTTTCAAATCTCACCACTTTTTTTGCAAAAGAAACAATGTATTGAGAAGAAATCTGTAAAATGCCATTATTATGTTGTCATAACTCTAATAAACTATACTAAACCTAAAGAAACAGAGGGAAATCATGACAAGCTGTATATCATTTGAAAGCTGCAAGAATATTTTACCACATTTCTTCAAGAAGAATCATGTAGTGACAATTCTGCAAAATGTCACTGCCCCTATAGTGGGCCCCTTTTGTTATGACAATAAAAACATTAATAATAACATATACAATACTAAGTAAATCATGACAAAATATATATCGCTGACATGGTCTAGGATTGTAAAATACATTTTTGACCAGTGGGCAGTTGTAGTACAGCTGCTAAAAAAAATCACAAAAATCATTTTTTGTTCAATGTCAAACTTGATGAGACACGCTATTGAAATTTTAGTGATGTCCAATTAACTAAAATACATATACATACATATATATGTTTGTGTGTGTGTGTGTGTACATTTAAAACATAATTAAAGTTAAATAATCTGCCAAGTGTCCTCTTTTAAATGAGACCAATCATAGGTCTGTACTCAAAAACATTCATGAATTACAACCATTTAAGTTCAGATTGTCATTTTCACGTCTATGCTAAAAAACGGTGGAGGGGTGATAGTTAAGAGTGCACAAATACTTTCTCACCAAAGTTTAGTAAGTTTAATATTCAGACACAACTGAAAATCAATTGGTTAATTTCATGGACAGTGTAAACACTGTGGCTATGTCATTATTAGCAGTGTAGTAAGATGGCCAGAGTTTTTGAGCATCTGTATTTCGAACAATGGCAGACTGTTGTAATGGGAAACTTTTTGGGAAATCAGTTTAAAATTAGTCATTATTTTTGCAATTTTTACGCAATTAACATCCATTTGCAATTACATTAAAATCACACAAAATTTACTTCTGTAATGACAATTTTATCAATCAAGCACTGATGAACAAGGTTAGGTTTACCTTACAGAGAATCTTGACATATCCCAATGATCACGATGAACATGAGCTACTATACACAATTTCAGAAAGGCTTCAGTGCCTATATTAGTAAAACACTGCCTAAATAGCTATTTGTCTTTTAGTTTACATAAAAAAATGAATTACACACTTAAAGGGACAGTAGTCTAGAAAGAAAGTCATTTTTTTAGCTTACATTTCGATGGAAGATAACTCCAGAAATGTCAATTAAGGAAAAAATAATTATTTGTAGTGATCATAGTGATTTTATGACAACTTCAGAGTCACTATCCCTCACTTGCCTCAGTATACACAATTCAGCCTGACTCAACTAATCAATGAAATCTTCTCATGTAAACATCTAATTAGGCAGCACAGCAGAAAGCAGATGGTCTGAACGCTGACCCTGTCTGTTACAGTGCTGGGAATCCTGCCAGAAGAACACGGGTGTTGTAGTTAATCAGAAACATGCTAAATGCTCTGCTACTGGGGAGAGGTAGCCTGCCTATGTTAACCACTTCCAAAAGGGTAGGATTAGCAATGGAAATGCCCTTTGCTGAGTTATCTGGGAACAACACACTGGGAAATGTTAAACATAATTTTCCATGTGCCCTGCATTTGCGCTAACCAATATATAACCAATATAATTCCTTGATGCAAACTAAAATTCTAAAAACACTCTCGCAGGAATGTTTGACAGCCCACATGAATTTGATGAATTTGAACTTGCCGAAAGACAAACCGTAAACATCTGTAAGATGAGACACTGGTGAGCTAAATTCTTCTGTCCATGTGGAAAAGCTGGTTAATATGGATACCATCTAAAACCATGAAAAATATCTATGGATGACACTCAGATGTGTCAGTTAGATTGTCTCTCTGTTTTTCATGCGCAGTTCCTGCAAGGAAGAAGCTACAAAGTGGACCAGATTTTATGCATCAATTTAAGAGTCTGGATACGCAACAGTAATTATTGGATAGTAAGCAACTCTATATCACTGATCCTTACTGAGGATCAATATTCAAACCCCATGTTGAAAAATGTAGCTGTCCCTCTTTTAATCAGAATATTTCGCACAGTCAGTATTGACATCCACTGCGGTACTGCCTCAGATATCCCATTGGACATCATCTTCCACCTTGATGACTTAATAAAGATACATAATGAAAGGAACTTCTTAGTTGTCCCTGTAACTGATCAGTGTGGAAGTTGCTACTGTCACGTATTTGAAAAATAGTGACGAAACTAGTGAACTTATATTGACTGGCAACAAGATGTAGGTATGCTAGCATTCTAAAACATGGTAAAAACAATCATAAAAAAGTCTATACACTTCCTGCACTACCCTTCAAAACTTCTTGGCATGTAATATCTTAGGGTCATAACAGGAAGATTAGCAGCAAATAACAATTGAAATTTTGGTCTATTAAACACACTGAGTCATTTGTTTGTAGTTTCCATATCTGCCCTCTTGTGTTCTCTCTGTGTATGTGCATGTTTGTGTTTCAGATATTTCAAGGAAAATTATTTATTATTATTTCCTTGAAATAATTTGTTGGAGGCTGCGATTGGTTCCCCTCCTCACCTGACCCAGATGTAAGGACTGCCCCAAACACCCAACCCCTGCCATGATTGTGTCATCGTGTGTGACTCTGTATTTTGCCTTTCTACCTTGCTGTCGTGGTTCGGTTAAGTTTTGGAGTGTCTTACCAGAGAGATAGTGTGTGCGTACTTTGATTGTGAGATTGTGATTGTTATTCTGTAATAGTGTTTGTGTTTCCATTCTGTGATCTTCATTGTTAACTTGACTCACGCCTGATTGACTATGATTTTGGATTCTGATTGTGAATGGCTGGTTGTTAACTTGTATATATCTCTTATAAATATTTTGTAAATAAGGGATGTAGGGGGTCATACGCCATTTTATTTTGAAATGTCTTTTCGCATTGTTTTTGGTTCAGGGAGTTAGGTAAGTGGGAACTGTATTTTTGTTTAATTTGTGGTTTAGGAAGTGTAGAGTGTTAAAACAAGAATTTTTGTTGTTATTTTGGCCTTGTCTGCCCCTGAAGCTTAACCCTTATTTGTAAATAAATTCTTGATATTCAACATCTCTCTGGTATTGAGACTTCTTTTTCCTGTTACGGCGGTCGTAACACTTCCTGTAAAGTTTGGCTTCAATACGACATCAGTTAAAAAAAGAAACAAAAAACTTGAGATTCTGTCACAAAGATATTGTGACTTTAAAAGAGGTTCATCTTTCTCCTGCATTTTTTATGCTTTATTTTAAAAGCATCAGTTTATTCCTATGCATACAGTAGTCCATGGGTCTTCTTAATGGAGCCTCCAGGGACAGGAGGTGATTCTAACATTATTAATCTTTTTTTCCAGTGAATTTTATATTATACATGATAAATACTGTTGGAGCCATATAGAACACCAAGAAATTTGTAATATTTTTTCTATATTATTTGTAGTAAGAGTAATTATTATTGTTGGCCAAAGTTGCTTCTTTGAAAAGGAAACAAAGCCTTGCAATTAGAAGAGATGAACTTGAAAGCTAAACTGGAGGAATTGGAGTTACAGACGGCAATTGCAATTTCTGATACAAAATTGAAAGTTTATGATGAATGTGAAAATATTGATGAATCAACAAAAGAAGATTTTCAGCCAAAGCATGCAGTAGATCAGGAGGTCGGAACTCAAGAAAGATACTGATGATGAAAATGCTGACGTTCAACCTACAACCAGGCGAAAGCAGCCTGAATGTTACATCAGCTGATAATGCAGAGGACAGTATGTTTCAAATAATGAGGAGGCAAAATGATATCACACAAATGCTGGTAAAGCAACAAAATCTGTCTCAGTTACCCCAGAGAGATGTCCCAACCTTCCTTGGTAATCCTCTTAACTTCAGATCATTTATGCGAGCCTTTGACAACGCCATAGACATTAAAACTGAGAATGCTAAGGACAAGCTGTTCTATTTGGAGCAATATACCAGCAGTGAACCACAAGACTTGGTAAAGAGTTGTGGACATAAGAGTGCAGAACGTGGATATAAGGAAGCAAGAAGATTATTGCAACACCATTATCGTGATGAACTTAAAATTACTTCAGCGTACATTAAAAAGGCCTAAAATGGCCTCAGATCAAATCAGAAGATGGGAAATTGCTAAATGCATATGCCCTTTTCTTGACTGGATGCCAAAACTCAATGCAGGACGTGGACTACATGGCTGAAATGGACAACCCTACTAATATGAGGGTTATCATCTCCAAACTTCCCTATATAATGAGAGAGAGAGAAATGTTGCATATTACATTCAAGAAAGGTCTGGCAGAAGGCTAGGTTTTCAGATTTGGTGGAATATATTGATTGTCAAGCCAAAGTGAAGAATGACCCCTTGTTTGAAAACATGCAAGAGCTAACCACTGCAAACGTTAGGAAGAAAAGTACTGACTTGAAGTACAAAAAGGTTGGTCCCAAGGGAAGTAGTTTTGTCACAAGTGTCTGTACTGAACAGAAAAAGCAAGGTGAGATGAAGAAAGAAACAAAACCTCAATTTGACACAACATCTTGTGTTGCATGCACGTTCTGTCAAAAGAACCATGCTTTAAATTCATGTTTCAAATTTAAGGAACAAGCACACAAGGACAAAATTGAGCTTTTGAAAACAAAAGGATTGTGCTTTGGATGTCTTACACAAGGGCATGTGAGCAAAGACTGCAAGAAAAGGCTTACTTGTCAAGAATGTTCCAAGATGCACCTAAGTGTTTTGCACATTCTGAAAGAGAACAGTTCAGAATCCAACAGTTGTGATGAGAACAAAGCCAGAACAAGCACAGCTTCAGCAGTGGATATACTGGGGCCAGAAACAGTGAATGCATTTTAGCTATAGTCCCAGTGAAGATCAAATCTAACAAGGTAGTAAAGACGTACGCCTTCATCGACCCAAGAAGTTCTGCAACGTTTTGCACTGAGGCGTTGATGAGAGATTTGCACTTGAAAGGCCGAAATACAGAAATTCTTCTTCATACTTTGGGACAAGAAAAACCTGTGCATAGTAACATTCTGTCAGATTTGGAAATATGTGGCTTAGAATGTGAAAACTATATAGAACTTCCTAGAGTGTTCACCCAGAAAGAGATTTCAGTAAGACATCATAATATCCCTCAAAAGAAGGATCTGGAAAAATGGCCTTATTTGGATCAAGTCAAACTTCCTCACCTCAAGGCAGAGATAGGTGTGCTGATTGGTGCCAATGTGCACAAAGCGATAGAACCATGGCAAGTGATAAATAGTGAAGGAAACGGTCCTTAGGCTATCAGGACAGCATTAGGATGGATAGTTAATGGGCCTCTACGAACTGATGTGAACACAACATGTGTGAAGTGAGAAGCTTTACTGTGAACGGGATAGCAGTTGCAGACATTGAAACGCTGTTGGTAGAGCAATTCAATGTACACTTCCCTGAACGCAATTACTGTGACAAAACAGAAATGTCAGAAGAAGACCAGAAATTTATGCAATCTGTTGAGCAGTCAATCCAGTATAAAAATGGACATCATACTGTATTGGATTACCATTTAAGAATGATCCTGCCAAGCTTCCCAACAACAGATGCATAGCAGAACAAAGAGTTATTGGTCTTAAAAGAAAGCTCAGTAAAAACCCAGAGTTTTACAAAGACTATAACGCTTTTATGACAGACATAATAGACAAGGGCTATGCTGAAAAAGTGCCTGCAGAACAACTGGAACGCCCAAACAGAGTGTGGTATATTCCGCATCATGGCATTTATCCCCCGAAAAATAACAAAATTAGAGTTGTTTTTGACTGCACAGCCACTTACCAGAACGTCTCACTGAATAGTCAACTAATGCAGGGACCTGACCTAACCAACACTCTCATTGGTGTACTGAATCTGCTTCAGACAAGAACCAGTAGCTGTCATGGCAGACATTGAATCAATGTTCTACCAAGTGAGAGTCCCGAAAGCTGATGCAGATCTTTTGAGATTTTTGTGGTGGCCCGAAAGAGATCTTAGTAAGCCCACAGCAGAATACAGGATGACGGTGCACCTGTTCGGAGCAACTTCGTCTCCCAGTTGTGTGTGCTTTGCATTACGAAAGACTGCAATGGAAAGACAAACGGAGGTATCAGTCCAAAATAGCTGAAATCCTTGTCAAAAAGTGAATCAAGTGGATTTTCAATACTCCAACAGCATCCCATCAGGGTGGAGTATGGGAAAGAGAAATATGCACAGTTCGGAAAGTTTTGAACTCAGTGTTAAATCAACAGATATTAGGTGATGAAGGGCTTTACACTGTTTTGTGTGAGGTAGAAGCCATTATCAATGACCGACCGATAACTAAAGCATCGGATGACCCAAACGACTTGGAGCCTTTGACTCCAAATCATCTTCTGCTTCTAAAAAGACAACCATTCATGCCACCAGGAGTGTTTGTGAAAGAGGACTGTTATTCACGCAGAAGATGGAGACAAATTCAATATATGGCAGACCTCTTCTGGTCTAGATGGACTAAGGAATTCCTGCCGCTACTGCAGGAACGACAAAAGTGGCAGAAAATGAAAAGAAATGTAGTACCTGGAGACATTGTTCTCATTGTAGATAATTCTGCCCCCAGAAATTCTTGGATTATGGGAAGAATTCTCAAGACTGTACACAACGCTTCTGGTATTGTGCTTGTGTTCAGACAAAAACTTGTCAGTTGGAAAGACCAATCACAAAACGTTGCTTATTGCATGAAGCAACGGACGAGTAAGAGTTTACCCAGAGACTGTAAATATGAATTTAATCGAAATGAAGGACTTTCCAAAAGGACTGTATAAAGGAAAGATAATTGTTTTTATGGCTCCATTTATGTATTTGAGTAAAGTAATTGCTACACTTTAGGCATAGACAATTAGGGGCCGGAGTGTTAGAGCCATATAGAACACCAAGAAATTTGTAATATTTTTTGTAATTATAATTGTTATTTGATATATAGTTTGCATTTTTCAGGATATTGTACTGCAAACAGACTTTTTCATAGATTAATTTCAAGTTCCTACGTAATACATATGCGTAAGCGATCGTTAGAAGAAGAAGAATAAAGGGGCTTGGAATTAGACAGTCTTTTGACTGTTATCTGAAACCATGTTTAAATTGAAGCTTGAAGAAGTGTGAATAGTTCTTAAGTCTGATCTTTAAATTTTGTTGTATGCTGACAAACAAAAAGTAAACTGTTTCACAGCAAGTTTGTGGTTTACGCATCAAATCCTTTGTGCCGATCCCCTAAGGAAATGGTGAAGTACGGAAAGGAATAGATCGACATTACAAATACAAATAGAAACAGCTTAGATTAGATTAAACTTTATTGTCATTATGCCGAGTACAAGTACAGAGCTAATAAAATGCAGTTAGCATGTAACCAGAAGTGCAAGAATATTGTGATTTATATATGCGGATAAGCACAACTTATCTAGGGTCTACTTAGGCACCACTATATTAGTTTTTAATGGTTTTGGGGCACAGTACAGTTTGGTGCCCTAACCATATCATACCTAATGCACATTATTAATACATTATTTGTAATTTCATTATAATCGTCATTTATAATCTCATCATTTATAAGACTCCATCATTAAGGAAAACACAGAAACCCTATTTCTCCTCTATATATGTGATAAAAATATATAGGTAATTGTGTTAAGATTGTCTTAATGTAGTATCTTGTATAATTTAGGATGTTTTCAGACCTCACTTAAGACCAGAAGTCTCTGTGAGGACTTTTTTTCCCCGGAATTCTGTTGCTGATGCAGCCCAGAGCTGCATGTATAACAGGATTAAGACAATCTGCCACTGAGACTCATAATCTTATGCACAGGAAGGGAAAAGAGATGCTGAGTGCCATTCAGAGATGATAACCTCTAGTTTCACCATTTCCAGACACTGCCAGACAGTCAATAATCAAAATATTAATGTTGCCATTGGACAGAAATATACACTTCTCCACATCAAAGACGTTCAATTCAGATTTTCAACAATTCATGTTTTGTTGAGGTAGTGCAGCTGTATTTGGGTGCTATTTGAAATGTTTTGGTGTAATTGTGCAAATTTCCTTAGCACAAGGCAAATGCCAGTGACTGATTGTTGATTAGGTCAGTGACATGGAATCTGAAAGGCATTCAATGATTCAATGCCTTATTTGAAATATTGATTGACAATAGAAGAGCCACTACAGTATTAGCAATCACCATCTTGAAACATTACATCTAATTATTTAAAACTTTGACAACATTTTTAATCAATATCAGATGCATTTAATATGTAAAAGGCACTATTTGTACAGCCTTTTTGCAAAATAAACAGAAAGCATAAAGGTTCAACGAGGTGTATTTAACAAAAATAACTAACTGGCTGTATGGTATCCTGTTTATTACACTGTTATTACACTTTATTAAGTAAATAAAGACATGAATGGACATGAAGTAAGAAAGCATAAAGTGATATTAAAAACATGAGAATAAAACAGCTATGAAGGAACTAGTTTGTCTGGTCAATTAAACACAAATCAAGTCATAGTCAAACAAACACAGCTGAATGAAACATCCATTTTGTCTTTGAAAGGGTGATCCATGAAGTGCTCTGGGAAAATTACACATATGAACTAATGAAATTAGAAGCAAATAACTAGTCTTACCTATAGGTGTGCCAACTCCATAGGCCTTGGAGTCAATGAGGCCTCCGATCTGTGTGAGGTTACAGTTTCGTTGGGTGACAAATTCTATGGTTGTGGACTCCATGAGGAAAGCATAATCTGACGTCAAGACACGCTGAATTCCCTCCTCAACACTCTTCACCATGACCGAATGTCTACGACTGCTCATAAATTCCCACATCTTATCATACGTGGAGATCTTCGTTTTCTGAGACAGAAGCCACATTCATCATCAGACTTTTAATAAACAGGATAAATTATAAACCTTTAATAAATACATCTAAAAGGAGGAGTATGCTTCGTTGTCCAAGATTTCTGATTAAACAATATAAACACCCACATTTTAAGAATATTTTTTGTCCAGCTCTGCATGATTTCTACAACATTAATAAGCACACAAATCTGTTTATGACTAATCCTGACTAATCTGCAAACATGAAATGCAAACTGACAGCACGTGAAATTGTATAATACCCACTTATACAAACAGGTGTAAGTAACTACAAATAAAACTCACAATCTACGTAAATATTAATGTTAGTTACAGAGAAAATGGCAGTTGCGAAGTCTCCTTATCCATTTAAAACACACAAGTCTTTTTGTTGCTTAAAGAACATATCTGATGGCATTTAAAACCTAATTATGTCATACTCAAGGTCCTGCTGCCATTATTGTGCGTAATGACTTTCTGGCCAGTCAATATTTTAGATTAACTGGGTCATTTGCCAGAAATCAAAATCTTTCGAAGTTACCCTTGACAAATCAGCCGATTGAGAATGCAGACTACTGGTGCTAATGAGGCAAAACCACAGGGTCAGACAGACAGAGAGAAAGTTTTAAACTCTAGTGAGCTGCCTATCTACAACCTACATAGTAATATTGTAAGAATAACAAGACTGAAACAAAGCCCTAAACATTAAAAGCGGCCCTTTTAATGTTCACTCATTCACTCACTGATTCACTCGCTCATCAACTCATTGACTGACCCACTCATTCACTCATCGATTTATTCACTGACTCACTCATTTGTTCATTCACTGACATGGTATGAGAGACTTGTTTATAGCTAATCTAATGTCAACAGTTTGACATCAAAGTGTTGCTAAAATATGACAACACAAAAGCACCAGCCATTTCATGCAGCACACACAATATTGGTTGTCCTTGTCTTTCTGAATCTTTCTGTCCACCATTCTGGATTATCATTCTGGATTCTGTGTGAATTACACACGTAATGCTACATACAATTTTACAAATAACTTCAACATCAAATTAGTTTACAATCAAAGTAAAGATTCTATAATTTGTATTAGGATGTTGCTAATACAACACCATTACCAAGACCTGGTAGCTGGTCTTAACTCTTGACACTAAAGCTATGTTACAACCCCATTGTCTTGTGAGGTGACAGTCCTCTTTAGTTATCATTTCTCATTCTGTCAGCATCATCATCATCTGTGAGGAGAATATATTTCAGCTGATTTGCGTAGACTGATTAGTGATTTGTCTTATGCTTTGATTATTCTGAAATGCTCACAGATTGTACTACTTTAATCTGCTTTTCTGTTTCTCCATCTAACAGAACCTCTGGATTCATTTGCTGCACACTACAATCAGACAAACTCTTGCTGCTATCTGTACATCTCTGCTATTCATACAGATGAGGAAGAGAACAATTAAAACAAATATGTTAATGGCTTGGACTCTGAAACACATAAAGCTTGGTTCTGATAAACAAACATTATTATGGGTCTGATACTAAATTTGTCCAAACTGCATAAAGCTCTAACACATATGTACTCGGCTTACACAGCTGTTTACCATCTGAATGTTCTCTGAGCAAAATGAATACACAAATAAATAACCTGTAATTTAGCTGAATGTAAACACAGTCTTTTCTATTTAGTAGAACATCAGTAGAGCAGACGATGGATAAACCAGGAAGATAGGTACAGAGGTAAGTGATAAGTGCCAGATATGTAAGTGCCAGAGTGGTTGTGAGTCTAGAATGGTGTTTACTCTGTATATTTGGTTCTCCTCCAATTCAATAGGAAGAGGAGGGGGTACCACTTCCGCACAAGAACCTGTGGCAGAGGGAGACAGAGGGTCAAGTGAAAGGTTTAATAGTGAGACATGGAAAGAGGTTGATATCCGATAGTTGGAAGCGAGGTTGAGACGGTATTTGACTTTATTTGTTTGTTATTGGATAATAAATGGACCGATGCATTGAGAACTCAACTTTCGACAGGGCTGGCAGAAGCGATTGTCCCTGGTGGAGAGCAAGAGGGGTGTCCTCTCTCCTTGCATTGGTCTGGTTCTTCTGCCTCCACACAGCCTGTTGCAGATAGATGTAAGCTGAGTCCCAGACCCTCTCACTTGGGGAGTTCTGTGCATACTTGGAGGAACTGGTTCCAGCTGTGCTGACATTCGTGGCAGTATGACCGCAGGTCATTCATAGCCATTGGGCTATGGATGATATCCAGAAGTTAAACTGATTAAAATCCCCAGTAACCATAAGAAGGCTTGCCACACACATGAGATGAACTGAGGACCCTGGTCAGAAGTAGCGGAAGATCTGGTGAAAGAGAATCTTAGCCGTTTTCATGGTAGTGGGTAGATTTTTGAGTGGCATAAGTTTGCAGGCTTTAGAGAAGTGATCAACAGCAATGGGTATACATGTATCAGAGTCTGAGGGTAAGTTTACATTCTGGTTGGTGACGAGGTACCTTGGACATGGCACAGATTAAGCAACTCTTGTTATTCCTGGACATATCTTTGGCCATTCTGGGCCACCACTACAGATCTTGAATAAGCGAGAGGATCTGGAGGCTGCCTGGGTGTCCAGAGCCCGGAGAGGTATGTGCTTGGTCCATGACGGTATGTATATTTTACCCTCAGGACTTCCCGGTGGAGGGGGTTCATGATGGGTTGCTTCTGCTATGATCTCATTTATGAACCACTAGATAGGACTATAATGGCTGGAGGGAGAATGGGTTCTGGTGATAGAGTCGAGAAAGGGCATCAGCTCCTTGGTTCTTAGCACTTGGAGGATAGGTCACAGTGAAATGAAAACAAGTGAAGAAGAGTAGCCACCTAGATTGACGTAGGTTTAGCCACTTGATTTCACTAGGGACAGCTTCCTGGAAAAGAAGGCACATGGATGGAAAGTCAGGGGCTTCCCATGCCATTGAGATAACAGCACCTACTCCCGTTGTCGATGAGTCCACTTCAACTGAAATAAATAGTGCCTTAGGTCTTTGGTGTTGGAGAACAGGTACTGGAGAAGGATCTATCTTAGGGCCTCTGTTATTCACATTATACATGCTGCCCCTCGGAGATTTAATTGGAAACCACGGTATAAATTTCCACTGTTATGCAGACGACACTCAACTTTACATTTCTTCAAAACCAGACTCTGTTAAAAACCTGGGGGTCATACTCGATAGTAACCTGTCATTTGAAGATCATGTGGCTTATATTACAAAAACGGCCTTCTTCCACCTGAGAAATATCACTAAGCTGCGTAACTTCCTAACTAGATCTGATGCAGAAA